>JAQJVL010000660.1:0-102500 GCA_035578905.1 Stictocephala bisonia | reverse complement strand
TTTACTATAGTTTGAACTCTGTATGTTGCTTTGTCAGTTTATAAAACACCTAATCTATTTTATAATTTAATGATTCATAAACATTACTCACTGGACTCTTTTTACTATCTGCTTTCTTACCTGAAACAAAAATAATAAATAAATAAAAACAAATTTTTAACACATTGTAGCATTGTTAAGGAGAGGCTGATCTCCTTTAACATACACTAATGGTACGTGTGGGGTACACGTGCAGACATAATTAGGGGGAGAACTAGAAAAGTACATATGGTGAACTTGAATGATATGAACTTCCAGGAAAGGCCACGATTCCAACCTGTTATCTCTAACTTAGTCTCAAAGTCCTGACATCTTCTCGGCCATTAACTATAATAAATAATTAATATATTAATAAATAGTGGGAAATGTGTTTATTTAACAAATATGCATACACACTCGCATAAAGATAAAAAATATACAGTTTACATTAACAACTTATCATATTTTATTTCTTAAGTGTTTAATTGTAATGTTAACAATGCAGATATTGTAAACAAATAAATACCGAACACATCTAAGAATTATATACTACCAGCATTATACAATAACGATTTTGTTAAAAGTCATTAAAACTTTTCTTCTTTTCCTTACAAGAAACACTGACGTGGAAAAGCTTTTAACACAACAGTAGATATATACTTATATTTAGTCCTAATTAAATTCGTAAACAAGAATAATAACTCATAGTTTGAAAATATTTCATTAAACGTTTAGCCTTCCTTTGTATAATATAGTCATTAAATACCATTGAGGACTTCCCTAAGAATCGTCTTATCCTAACTTTTATAATAATAAGTTGACGCGTATTAATTAAATAAGATTAATTAAAAGTCAAAATACATCAACTTTATAAGGCTTAATAAAATTCTAAACGTGTCCCAATACGTAACTTTAAAATGTTATCCTCACTGTTCGTCGAACTCGTGGACAGTTTTTTTTTTTTTTTTAGATTCGTGTTTTTACTGTACATTTTACATTTTTAATAAAAATTATTCTATCTGGTGCTATCATATTAATTTTAAATTACTTGACTGATCATTAGACTAAAGCCTGAAGTTATTGTAAATTATAATTTAAAATTAAATTCTACTCTTGAAGTTCAGCAGATTCTTTACTTTCATACTTGAATAATACCTCATAAAACATTAGTTTGCAAGGAAAAGTCACTTTTCCTGGCAAGTATATTTCCATATACCATGCATACGCAAAGCTACCTGCACTTGGTTTCATCGCTTTACCCTTACAAAATTAATTTGTTGTCTTTCTAAATTTATTTCCTTATTTCCATAATTCATAGTATAGCATAAAGGATTTTTGAGCACGCGAACAATATCACACCCTAATTCTAGCAGGGAACTTATTTGTCGACGAAATAAGTTCCTTGTTAGTGACCCGTCAATACCTGTAGGTGGAATGAACCTCCCTCGTAGGGAATGGACACTGTTGAGTCGGTTCCGAACTAACGTGGGTAGATGTAACTACTGGAAATATGGATGAGGATTGACACTATATCAGTCATGTGACTACTGGAAGTATATCTAAACAATAGATCACATAATTACAGATTGCCCCCTGCGTTCTTTTACAGAGAGATTAGCCAGTATAAATATAATCAGTGATGCAGTTCTTAATTGGCTTGATGGAATGGATTTAGTTTTGTGATAGATGATCACATTATATATTTGTTTTTATAAATAAATAATATGACTTTTGAATTTTGATATAAATAAATATCACAGATTTTTAAAATTAATACAATGTAGCTAATAACAAACCATTTATATAATAACTATACAATTACATATTACATATTTGCATGAAAAATGAGACCTGTTAACAAAGCTTGCTGATTACGGCTTCTTGATACGGAAAAATGTGAAGTACTTGAACAAGTTTTAAGTTCACATTCTTTACCACCGTGTTACGTTGAAACTATACTTGTGTGTATGGTAACACAGGATCTGATAGGTCTGATAGGTCACAGGTATCGGGATATTGATTATCTACCTTGTTTTAGCTCTTTGTGAGGAGATGTTTTAAAAATTCCTTTTTTAGTTCGCATATCTGTACTTATAATGAATATTTGTTCCCAGATTCATGGTCCAAAGTCCACGAGTTTTTAAAAACTGCAATCAGTCAGTCAAAGTTATTTGGCTTTTATAGTTTATAAATTCGCAAATTTAAATTATCAATCACAACATTCACCACTATAATTTATATTATAAATTAAGGGGATATTTTGATTTGCCAATTGTTGAAAAGTTTTAAATTCGATAAAAATAGTCATGTGCTTGAATAAAAGTCCAGTTGGGATTTTGTAAATGCTGAGAGTGTGGCACCCACCCCAAGAGCTTGATAAATGGCTCTGTCAGACCTCTTGGAATGGAAGCGTCGATATGGCTGGCCACCGCTTGCAGCAACCCTTCTTGCTAAATGTTTCATTTGGTGGTCTTGACATAACTTTGTTTATAAAGCATTATAATTTTTTAATCCTAAGAATTTGAAGGAACATGAAAGTTTACACTTTTTAATACAACTAATTGGTTGTAAAATATTCAGATATATTTAAAATAAAGGATAATCTTTAAAACTGCAGTAGTTACTAATACTTTTTTTAACCTCATATAAACACCGCAAAATAAACGTTATTTGGAAATTATAATAATGTTTGAATGTGGTCTGGATTACTTACAACTTAGCTCACCTTCCCTTTTTAAATTCGATAAAGTACTTAGTAATATGAAAATATTATGCATTATTTTTTAAAGTTTTTTTCTGCCTAATTACAAAGAAATCTGGTTTCCTAATAGCTAAAGCCAGGTTTTTGACAAGGAAAGGCTATTAAAAGGTAAAGTGACCATTTGGGGGATGATTTAAACTTTATGTTGGGTAATATGCCACAAAATAACCCGGATTAAATGGTTATTAACGTAAGGTTCCAAGAACGAAAGTTCTTAAGAAACAAGTTTTCGGCTGACCTGTTAATTAGTTTATTAGCTTATAGACTATATCAATCTTCCTAATTACTTTCATGTATAAATTGTTTCTAGATAGTAGTTATCATAATCATGTTAGACAAATGCCGAAATGCTTAAAATGTTGGTAAATGCGAAATATACGGGCCCACTCCATTTTTGACGATTTTTTAACTATTCAATATTTACCATGAAAACACGAATCCATAAGAATTTCGTTCCGGAAATGCCGATCTTTTTTATAAAAATTGAGAAATACAAAAAAGTTTTTAGACAACAAATGTTGTACTGTGACTTGTTAGATTAATTTTGTGTATTTTTCCTCCTAAACATGAATTCGGCATTAGTTCTTCATACGTCAAATATTAAATGAGATAGTCAACCAATAATGTGGGTTAGATTAGAATAGGTTATGTTATGTCAGTTGTAGGTTATGTTGTTTTAGGTTTTGTCGTACCTAGATTTTACGTTTTATTTTTCATAGGTATGAAATATTCGTGTTTATCTGGAAAACTAAATTATATCAACCCTTAAACGTTTTCTTTTTTATGATTTTAGTGAAATAGAACACAAAATACATAGTGACCTATGAACTATACAGTCTTGGCTGGTAGTTTAGGGAAACTAATATGGGCAGAGTGCTTAGACAACCAAATACACTATATATAATTCGCTCTGAAAGGATAAAATGCATTTGAACGGAAGATCTCACATAATGTTTTGTTTGTTTATGTAGAGGGCCGATAAATTAATTGCAGTAACTTTAAGTAAATAAGTGTCGAAGAGTCCATTACATATTTATCCTTGATTGGGAATTAAGTTGGAAAATTCATAATAATTCATTGAGAAGAAAGATTAACAATCTTTTGAGAACGTTTTACTTTTTATAAAATTCATGCAATAATAAAGTATTAAGAACATTGTATTTTACTCTCATTCATTGTAAAATAGCTTATGGAATTATAGTATGGGGAGGAACTTATTAAGTAAGAAATCATTATTGACACTTAGGAAAAAGTTTCTAAGAATTATGTGTAAAAAAAGCTAAATATCCATCACTTCCTCCCGAACAGTAAATGAAAATAATTTCATAAAGATATATTTTTGTACTTGAAGTGTTAAGAATATTTTTTTCTTTAAAGCAGAAATTTTCAAGCATTAATAGATAACAAAACAAAGTTAATAAATTGGAATTTTTTCCAATGTCCAAAACCTAGCTCAACCTTCTCTACCAAAACCGTAGTTTCTGGTATCTCGTAAGTTTTTTAATTGTCTTTTGTCCTTAAAATAATTTTAAGGATGAACCTAGTTTACCCAGGTTATCTAAAAAATTATTGTTGTTCAATATAATTTGCTAAAAACTATGTAAAATTATATTTAAGTTTCACATAAATATTCTTGAATATTGTATATCTAATTTTAAATATTCACAGTATAATTAATCATTATTAGAGTGCTGCCACAAAACGTTAATTATTTTGAAAATATTGAATATAACCTAAAATATTTTAATTGATGGATGGATTAATAAATTGTAGGTTATCTTAGTTAATTAAGTAGAAACAAAGCATTAAATAGCTATACCTCTTTAACATATTAATACGATAATCTTCAAACACTTTCACAAATAACATGTAACATTTACAAGCACAAATGATTATAAAAAACTACACGCACTCGCATTTAATAAGCACTCCACAATAATCAGAAATTGTGGACGGGTTCAAGGTCGCAGGCGCCGCCTGCCTTCACTCTCGATCAGCTGATTGTCTATAGGCCGGGGGGGGGGGGATTCTCTCCGCACTCTCCGGCCACTGCACTGCTTTTGTAGAATTTAATAATAAATAGCGGCTCTAAAGTTTTTTAACCTTCGTAATTAGTAAACACTTTAATAGTTTAGATAGTATGCATATATAAGCATGTATTTTGAATTAATCATTCTTGAAGCTCCGTTAGCCGTTCTAATAGGTATTTTATTTGAGGTTGTTTTTCTTTAATCAGGGATTTTTTTTATAGATATATTTGATCATTATATTTTATAATGGTTAGACTGGCATTCCTCTTTATAGTTCTTATTTAATTGTGTAATATTATGTATAATGTATTGCACTATTTATGGAAATAGAGGAAATAAAGATTATCATTATTAAACTGGACACTTACAGAAAATGGTAGTAACGATCCATAGTGAGTTAACATTAAGATTGGAACAAGTTAATTATGTTGAATATGTTTAACAATTACTTCTGTTTGATCCTAAAAGCTTTCATTTAACTTACGTTTTCTACATTGGTTACTGAAATATAATTAGTGTTTGTTTTAGAAGGTGTGTGGTGCAATATTAGGGTTTACTTATTTAATTTTCTAAACAGAAAGTACCAGATGTAACACATTATTTTGTGGATCGTATCTACTACAATATCCGGCCCACCTTCACTGGTAGTCGGTCGTTGTTCAAGACCGGTCCGAGGGATCAGAGTATATCCTGGTCCCTATTCAACAATATACTTTACATTAAGCAAATTCCATTATCAATCAGATTGATATTTTCCCTCAAAAATCGTCCATTCTTTTCTTTCGAGGTTTCATGATTCATTTGTTCTTGTCACCTTCTATGTTGGTTAGTCTCCTGAATTCCAAAAATAGTTTTATGTGATTGAAAAAATAAATTACATTTTTTTATTTGAGTCATCGCAGAGGTGACTATTATGCATGGACGGATACCAAGGATTTTATTCTAATACAGTAATCTTTTAAACATTGAAGATATATCCAAACAACTCAAAAAAGATGAGAAATGGCAACGTTGAACCACTTCCTCAATCTGACGTGTCTAGAGATTATCCAGTATTGTTGCTGGAGAAGCTAGGGGGGTGGCGTTATGTTAAAGCTAACGTCAGGACAATGGCCCCTCCCCCTCACCTCCCACCAAATTTCAGTTTTAGCTCAGATAAGCATCTTTAATGCTTGGAAGTTAGTGCCTGTTAGTCTTAAAAAATATACTGCTAATTTGTTAATATAATCAATTTTATTTTGAATGTTAAGATTATATTATTTATTAATGTTGGTAAATATACAGTTAAATATTAATATTCTGCTGATAATATACGTTGATTTTTTTTACCAACATCTAACAATTAAATTGTAGCTGAACCCTGGATCCCTAATTTTAGACTTTGAAATCCCTAAGTTGTTTTAAGTTCATGATATAAATTGAATGCCGATTAATATGAATATGATTAATTTATATTGCCGATTTAATTTTCGTAATTTAACTTAGTTAAATATATATTTTTTTTACTGTAAACTAATAAGAAATATCAAAAAAACTAATTACAAAAGGGACTTTATAAAACACGAATAAATACCCATTCTATCCCAAATCAATGATCAATGAAACATTAAAACGTATGTTTAATGTCAATTTCTTTACAAGTTATAAACCATTTTTTATACATACGTTATAAATGTTAGTAACACATACGTAGAATTGTAAATAAAGATAACTAGTTATATGTGAGAATAATTTACTACTTAATTAACAGAAGTACTTTTTATACAATAAATTATTATATAATAGGCCTACATATATATTTTAACTGTTAAAATACATGTAACAATGTTTATTTATTAATGTTCTTATAAAATAGTAACTGATGTGTGCTATTTAAGTAATACAATAAAAACCCCTTAACTCAATTCCATCATATATATGGAATACATGAAATGTCGAGTAATAATGGGATGAAAAAGTTAATTAATATCTTAGTTCTTAATGTAAAGGTCATATAACAATTAAAAACTAAAAAGTCAAGTACCACAATACAACCATTATTTTGTGACCCCTTAATCTAAATAAAGTATGAATTTTTAAATTTACGGATGATATTTTGAACGAAATTATAATTATTGTCATTATTAGTTTTTTTTTAATTTCAAACGATTAAATATTTAAGTAAATTGTGAATAGTAAAAACTCAATATAATAAATATTGAGTTGTAATGTAATAATTAATTTGTATTGAATAGATCTAATAAATGTTCTTATTAACTGAGATGCATTCGATTTTTTTTCTTTGGACAAGTACATTGATGATGAGTCTAATTTTCAGTGATTCCTGCAAGTTGAAAACTATCAAACAAGTAAAAGTGTACATTTTGTACAGATAAATTAATACGTTTTGAAACTTGACAAATTTTAGGAAAGAAAATTGTGTTACTAAAATCAGCAATTCCTTCAAAAAAAGTTACTAAAATGTGTCAATTTAGATTTAAAATAAAATAGATGAAATATTTTCTTGCCCACAAACATTACTATTTAAAATTATGTTTAGTTTTAGCGATAAACAGTTTATAGACAGAAAAAGTAAATCTGTCTTTGCCGAACTGGACAATCTTCTTTTAGATTTTATTGGGCATTATTTATCTGATATTTCAGATTGTGCCAAAGAGGAATTCTTTTAAAACCTTTGTTGTACAATCCTTACAATGTTTCAAAATGTTTCTTTCAAAATCTAAACAAATATAGTCAACAAATCAGATTAATTTGATTTAGATCATTTAAATATTCTTATTATTATTATTATTTTTAATTATTATAAAAAAATTCCTGTTTCAACTAAACATTTATTATAGGGCCACATTTGAAGTGAGATATTTTGCAAACTGAACTCTCAAATTGCCAGCCTACTTTTATTTTTTCCATGTTTGGTTGTTTCATAATGATGTTTTTTGGTCAGTGATATTTATTACATTGATATTATATAAACGATCAAGTTAATGTGAATTTACAGAAATGCCTTTGATTGGTCACCTAGTGTAATATAATTTAAACGACGTAATCCAGGAAAACTCACTACTTGTACCGACGTTTCTTTAAGCTACGTATATTACCACTGTCAAACTATGTACATTATGAATGTAATACGTACATAAGCTATAGTTTGACATTTATTTGTTGGTATTGGATTGTTTATAATTTTTGGTAAATTGTTGGATTTTTCCATAGCCTAAAGAGTTTTTAAAAAACAATCATGTCCTTAAATACACTTAAAGCATTGGAAATATCCAATAATGTTCCATCAATCACGTATATAAGATTTTATACTAGTAAATTACTGTACCAAAGACTCACTGAGTTAATGTCCTTTCTTTTTTTGTTTTGTTTTAAACTCCTTTGTTCTGAGATATTTAGTATGGCTCCTCTACTTAATGTCACGTCGAGTATTTATAAATATGAATAATCAATCTCAAAGGTAGTATCTGGAGAATGTACGTCAAACTACAGAGACACGTTGTCTGCCCACCGCTATATACAGTCAAATTGAATAAAGACTTATTTGTGTTGGAAGTAAAACCCTGGGTGCATTTTCCCCAGGGCCACTGTGAAAGTGGTTGATAAATGGCCCTTGTCATACCCCTTAAAACGGAAGCGTCGATGTGACTGGCCACTGTTTTCAGCAACCCTCCTTGCAACACTATGTACGTATTTCTTCACACATTACTTCGTTCAGCTTGAGGCTTTATAAATTATCCATTCAAGTGTTTGAATAAATATCTATAAAAGGCAAGGCCCTGACTAATTCACTCATCACTAATTCTCCAACTTCCCATGTGCGTAGAAAACTAGAATTTTGTTTACTGATTCTATGCGTACTAAATAGGCCAACTAAGCAATTTTCACACCTGTATCTCCATAGGGATCCGCCCCACAGGCCTTCAAAGTTACCATATTATGCTTAAGGTAACAAATTAATTTAAAGAACTAAATACAAAATCTAAACAATTCTTGATAATAACAAACCACAGTGTTACACCAAATATTTGTTTTTCAATTTATTAAAGTTAACAACAAAGAATGTTTTTTAAAAGTAAAAGTAGGCAGTCTTATGAAATCATCTATTTTTTTTTCTTTTTCGAATAAACTACTGTAAGAGTTGTCTTTCTTTGGTATTATTATTCAACAAAATAGCAGGAGTGACCATTCATTTTCACTTCATGTTTTGAATGAATAATGTGAAAATAATCAAACAATTTAACATCCAAATTAGGCATAGATATTTTATATTTATCGACCTGGTTTTGTATCAGTTATTTATCGATTTATTTAGTTTTATATCAGTTATTTTGAAATAGATATAGTATTGTTTGACCATCGACAATCAGGATCTGCTCTTCGTGTAGTTCCCTTGCCTCCTGACGGTTAATTGCTGTTTCGCGTAATTGATTATTTTCCTCATGGACGTAATTTGAGTGATAGTAGTTTTTTTTGTGAGAAGAAAAAAGTCGCAGGTCGAGCTTCCTTCACGAGCATAGCAAGTGACGGGGTTTGCACATGAAGCGTGCAGGGGTGTGCTCTAGTTAAAAATAAACTTAAAACATATAAAGTTAAAATAATTCACACTGAATCAATAATAAGAGAGTAACGTCATAAATTCAAACCGTAAACAGATAACTGATTTATAATAAATGTGAATTTATTCTTAGTGGTTGTAAGTAAAATACATTGCGCATATCTTGTTTACAATTTTAGTAGACTGTTATACGTATTAATAAATGTTCACTACATTTGTAGTTTAATAATCACTACGATTAAATAAATAGTAATTAAAATTTATTTTAAATCAGACGTATACAGGTCAACGTTTGACTGTAACCTTTGTTACTATATTTTAGCCTTCAATCGTTCTGTTGAAATGGCGACTAACCACGTAGTTGTGGAGACAAACTTGATCCCTTTAAAAGTTAGATGTTGTCTAGTTAGCAGGAACCAGGAACCAGGTTTCTCTCGGGGTTTAACTAAGTACTCAACAGACCAATTTGGAGGGCTTACATGTATTTATAACTTTATAGTGGGTATTATGTCATAGTTTAACTTGATTACATAGTTCAAAGCATGAACGTTCTACAGGAACACGTTTACTATCGATATTGCTAGTTAGTGAAATGGTTCACGTACGCATATAAACAGATGTTATCCCTATACATGGCATAGTTTACAATGATGATTTTAATTAACTATCATAAACAAACCATTCTCCATTATAATAGCTTCCTATTAAATCGTTGCCTGATTTGGTTTTGAAATAAAATTAAAATACATTTTCTTTTAACTTAAACCCATAAAACATGTCCCAATTATTAATTTGTTCCGTTTTTTAAAAATATTCAATTAACTCAAATCGAAATAATACATAAAAAATATGGGTTGGGGTAGCATAACAAATTAAATAAAAAATTATTATATTACTACATTTATTGATAAAGTTACAATTTATAATCAATCTGCTATTATGTAGGTGGAATTTAAGTTTTTCTTATACTAAAATAGAAATTACTCAATCTAGCCCACTACATAACACTGTTCAGTTTACAAATACAGCAGGTGTTAATGGATCATTTCTCAATTCTCGTATTCTCATTTGTAATTAATTTTTATACAACATAGAACTTGCATTTAAATATCTTAAATATCTTAAGCTGTAAAGAGGATAAGATATATTAGTTACATTTATGTTAAGGCTTAGGAGCCAAGGACGGTTGAAAAAAATACAATAAGTGTAAAAAAATACTTGGGCTCGACCCCACTGAATCTAAAATATCCAAATATTCTTCTTATCTTACTGATAGAATGTGTTTTTTTCGGTGCGTAAAAGACCTAGTGCGTTTATTATAGTGTAAACATTGCGTATTTTTAGTGTGGAATAAAATTATTCTGCTTTTTATAAATCATAAAAGCAGCTTTTAAACAATAATACTAGGTTATTCTCTTAATTTTAGCTAACATGAATTTTAAACTAAGTTAACTAAGTAATACTGCATTTAGGGAATGCAGATTTCATACTAGAGATGCGCTAATAAAAGGATTTTTTCAAAATTCATAAATTATAAATAGCCTTTTTGAAAACTATTTTATCTTATAAGAACAAAATTAACAATAGATAAACAATTCATCACGGAAAGAAAAAGATTAGGCCTATACTGTTTACCTCTATAAGATTATACTGTTTACCTCTATATAATATGTTACCCTATATAAGATTGTACTGATTACCTCTATAATATTGTACTGTTTACCTCTATAATATTGTACTGTTAACCTCTGTAATTCTATAATGTTTACTTCTATAAGATTGTACAGTTTACCTGTATACTATTATACGGTTAACCTCTATAAGACTATACTGTTTACATCTATAAGATTATACTGTTTACCTCTATAACGTTGTACTGTTTACCTCTATAATATTATACTGTTTACATATATAAGATTGTACTGTTTACCTCTATAATATTATACTGTTTACCTCTATAATATTGTACTCTTAACCTCTATAATATTATACTGTTAACCTCTGTAAGACTATACTGTTTACTTTTATAAGATTGTACTGTTTACCTCTATAATATTGTACTGTTAACCTCTGTAAGTCTATAATGTTTACTTCTATAATATTGTACTGTATACCTCTATAATTTTATATTGTTTACCGTATAATATTGTACTGTTTACCTCTATAAGATTGTACTTTTACCCTCTATAAGTCTATAATGTTTACTTCTATAATATTGTACTGTTTACCTCTATAAGATTGTACTGTTACCCTCTATAAGTCTATAATGTTTACTTTTATAATATTGTACTGTGAACCTCTGTAAGTCTATAATGTTTACTTCTATAATATTGTACTGTTTACCTATATAATTTTATACTGTTTACCTTTATAATATTGTACTGTTTACCTCTATAAGATTGTATTGTTACCCTCTATAAGTCTATAATGTTTAATTCTATAATATTGTACTGTTTACCTCTTTAAGATTTTGACAGTCCTGCAATACAGCTGACCTACTTATATTAGCGTATTCAAAGACCGAGTCCAAAGGCCGATTTGTCACGAGCGCAGCGAGTGAGACTAACAACCGACATTACCAAGGCCGAAGGCCAAGTACAAGCGTATCGACTGACAAGGCTGGCTCGTCAGGCTGTACTATAAAGATTAAATAAGTTAAATTTTGATAATTTTGTGTGATATAACATAAATTTACTTCTTTCAAATTAAATCTACACAAGCTATTTTCGACAGATGAGAAATGAGGTTTATACCCGTGATTTAAGTGTAATAAACGTTAAATTCGGAGGCAATTTGATTATATATAAATGGTACCCATCTAACAGAGGGATATAAGAGCACAAGAGCTAAACAAGTTTAAAACAGCTCCCTGTTTATCTGGAGAAGCTGAGGGATGGAGAGGGGTCTGTAGATGGTAAAGTGAAGACATTAGTCCCACTCCACTTCACCCCCCCCTCCCCCCCGCCCGATTCAAGTCATCACTAATGCTGGGGGGATTATCCTCTGAAACTTCAAAAATAACAGTAAAATTATGCTCCAACAATGTGTGTTATTTTTTCTTATATAGCTACACATTTAATGTTTGATACACAATTGACATTATCATTTTATAGTAACACTCTAACTATTTACAACCAACAATTAGAGTAACTTCACTCAATGACAATTTCAATTATATTAACGGATTTGTATCTTTAAACAGGAAATTCATTAAAATACAAATAAATGTACAACTTATGTAGCTTCATTGAAAAGCAGTTTACTTATAAATTTGTTATTTCTACTAAAATTTATGGCAATTTCAAAATTAAAAGATTAATACTGTTTTAAATCAGTTGCAGTAGTTTTTAGGTTACGATCTTTACGATAGCCTAAAATATTCCACCCAAAACTTTAAAATGTCGTTTAAATCATACTTTCGTGGAGTTAATCGTGTTCGTCAATATGTGTTTTGTATGAATGTGTCATTGTTTTAATCACGTCAGTCATATGGAAAGGGATAGAGACCCTGTAGTATTTAACTACAAGTAATGGACCCTTTCCGATGTAATGGTTAGATGACGTACCCCCTTGGATATGAACAAACATAGTTAACTACGTACAGTCCATCCTTTGTAAGTAAACATGACACATGACGCCACCCATGTGCGTTAATATTTAGGGTGCTAACAAAGCTTTTGATTTAACTATATGAACTAATTTATGGCTAAGTTGGCAGTCGTTGTGTTATGAACATTAAACCCCCCGAAGTATCCACTTGATGAAGGGGGAGAGGTAGTCTTACCAAAAGCCACCTGTGATAGTTTGTGTATACTCGGCTGAGTATAATCATTGAATTTATACAAAAATAAATCACCCATCCAATGATCAAGGGTTTAACTAAACTGTAGATATGGATTCTAAAGCTAAAGGTTGATTTTGTTTGTTTAAACATGAAAATTAACTTACGTTAAGCTTATGTTGAAAGGTGTAAACTCTGACACGTGACAAATTGAGACGTTATTATTGTATTATGTAAGTAAGCTTGTAAGGCATTTAACAACACTACTAATAAATAAAATAATAATACATAATCCTGTCCTCGGTTCAACATTTAGAAGTTCCAGATTTATAAATCAGTAAGTCGATTCAAAAAGCAATCAATATCTAAGCTATTTATATTTCTATTTTACATAATTATTTAAATCTATTTATGTCTCCAAGTGTTGTTATTTTCATACTGTGTTAGTGAGCATTTTTCATTATGAGACCATACTATCAATAGTAAAAGGTCATTTATACAAAATATTTAACTAATTAGTAAAAAGTATTACTGTCAATTATAACTTTTTACAGAGTGTTATTTACTCTAGTTCGTTAAAAAATGTAACTGTATTTGCTTATTGTAGAAATGTTAAGTAAGTCCTTTCCATGGCGAATATATTTTATTGGTTATTTCAAACTATAAAATTGTTATTGTGAAAAGATTAAAAATATGTTGGATGGTAATATATATAAATAAATAAATGAAGAGAACTAAACATGGCATTTCAATCCCTTTGCAGTTCTTAATCGGGAAATTGGCCAGTTGTTAATTTCTTTTCTCTATATAAACGTTGCATAAAGGAGTGTTCAGGCGATTACATTTGGTTTTACTTTATAGTACTTTAATAATAAATTATTAATTAATGGTATGTTGTAAATAAATGTTATTCAATCACTGGCTCCAAACGTAGAGAGTATATTGATAACAATTAATATAAAACACTAACCAAAAATATATTATTTTAAACTTTTTTACAGTTGTTATTTTAAAAGTTATTTTAACACTCATCAAATAAAATTCTTCTGTCATTCTAAAATGTATTAAAAAAAAGAATTTATAAAATAAATTATTCCTTTTAGTTCCATTTTCATTCAGCAGTGCGTGAAGAAACCTTAAATGTTTACCTGTCAAACTATCTAAAAAAGCCTCCATTATCTTTTCTCCAAACACATAATAATGACATTTTAATTATTGTATGGTGTACGAATTAAAAAGACGGCGATCGTCAAGTATGGGTGGATGTGAATATCGTATTATTGTGATAAGTGTAGATGACCAAATGTAGTCATTGTTACAAACTAAGGCCGACAATTCCTTAGAAAGTTTCATTAAGTAATTGCCCAATGACAAATGAACAGCCGATGGTTATGAGGTGATCCCTTTCAAAATTTGTTGTGAATCTGATTGATATCGAACTGATAACTTTTTAACTTATGAATCTGGGCTTCTGACTAATTAGGAGAAATATAGTACATTTAAAAATTCTTTCACTAGGAATAATAGTTCCTGCAGGGAAAAGACGTGCCTCTACGATTTGATTACATCTAACGGTATAGTTGATATCTAGAGTTCTTTCGGTTAGTAAACACAACCAAGTTGTGCTATGATGTATATAGGCATTAACATAACATGATTAGGCATTACATAACATAATGAAACTGTATTGTAACAAATCATATTTTGCACAAATACATGTTTTATAATTTAGGTAATTGGATAAATCAAATAATAATTTAAAATTAAATTTTGATAAAGGAAATTGTAAGAACAAAGCTAACAATTTAAAATGTTTGTTAGTGTAAAACTGAGTGAGAATGAAACAATTCAATTCAGTGTTCAGAACGGAGTTCCGTTGGCGATAGGGACAACATCCGCTAGCAAGTAGATGTTGTATACACTTTACAGTACCTTTTGTACCACAGGGTATCTTCCAACTTTACTGTGAGATATTAACCCTTTGTTATAAACAAAGCATTCATTTCACCCTATTTACCTATTGAAATGATTTAAATAGATAAACTGATAACTCACTAGCAAATAATTCGATAGTTTTTACCTAGAATATAAATTAAAGTTAAATGAATATATTTAATTTCTCCAGAACAAATTTTAATCAACTTTAAAATTATTAATAGTTTTTTATAAAAGCAAAATCTGTTGTAGGATATAAATATATAAAAGTACGTTAAATCATAGTTAACAATTTATAAAAAGCTCAAATTTCTGTGTATCTAAAAACGATATTAAAACTTGATTGATTTAATTTGCTATACACACATAGACATATACAAAAATATACATTAAAGCGCTCTTCGTAGAAGCTGAAATCAGTCTCCTATTCGAAGTAACGTTTATTTACTCAATCCAAGGTGATTCCTTAAAGCGTTAAGTTATTTCTGTAATTGAGACTGCAATATTGACGTATACGTAATACAAACCCCCCAAGCCTCGGTGGCCTTATATCGTACCTTGGTCTCTCTGCATGATTCATATTTTACATTTAAATCAATTTCTATTTTATATGAATTTAAATTAGTGCATCTATACAAAATATATTTTTGGAAGCAATAGAAAAACTATTGGCTAATGATCTCCATTGTACCAGTAAGGGAGGGGGCGAGGGTCATTACTTCTGTACGTGTATGAGTGAGTAGGAGGGCCTACATCACTGTACGTGTATGGGTGAGTGGGAGGGCTAGTATTATTATACGTATATAGGTGGGTGGGAGGGCTGGTATTCCTGTACGTGTATAGGTGGTTGGGAGGGCTGGTATTACTGTATGTGTATAGGTGGGTGGGAGGGCTGGTATTACTGTATGTGTATATCTGAGGGCCAGCACCACACGCACAGTGACTTGCCCACCCAGACATGTATAGTACTAATGACTCTCCCATCCACCCATACACATACAATGGCAAATACCAGGGGGATGAATCAGACGATTGGTGAACAGAGGAACAATTACGTATATTTATAAATCTAACTAAATAACAAATGTTGGTAGTTAATAATAATAAATATTTATGTAATTTAGCAGTTTTTACAATTTAAAAATGACAATTAAACACTACACATCAAAGGCAAATGCACATTAAAAAGCGGGTTTAACATAAGCAGGGGGGTTTAACATAACATGTTGGGGGGGGAGGGTGCTTTATGGAAACTCCTATTGACTTAAATATACTTTACCACTTAATTTTAAAAGACTGTCGAGTGCCAATTGTCGACTATCCCTCTCTAAGTATTTTGTTTTAAAATCGCCTTTAATGCATACATTTCTTTACGATAAACATGTTCTTATATTATAAAATAGTTAAAAAGCTGCAATCTCAGTTTTTTCTACTAATTTATCTATTAGTTCTGGTTTCATGTGTAACAATTGTTAATTGTTTCATTATAATTAAATTAGAAAATTGTATTTAGAAAATGTTAAATATTGTAAGAACTGAGAGATTTAGGAGTTTGGTTTGTTTACCAAAAGTTTTCGACATAAATTCTCCAAGTTTTGAGAAAAATTCAGAATCTTCCCCTTTCAAATAATAAAGTAGTTTTTTCCCCATATAAATTAGCTAAATAACCAGTATTTTCACGTCTGTTAATTTCCTGTCAATTTCATGCGACATGTGTTCTGAAGGGAACATGTTTTTAATAAATTTTATCAACAAGCTAGCGTTTAACACATCTGTTACCTCAAATCTATTTAGATAACGCTCTAGTGGATTAGGTAGGCGAGAATAATTCAACGTAACATTTCGTTGACAGTTGAAATTATCTGCCATTTCTGGAGATGCAACTCCGTTCAAGGGTGCGCTTATCGATTGGCTCATTACAACCGGTTTCTGCATTCCCCTTACTAAGCTTTGCTCAAACTCGTCTTCTATTTCGCCGTTTCTAGTTATTTCCTGCTCTATGTTGTCCTTCTCTGTTAAATCAATGTTCATTTGTCCTACCATTTCCTTCAAGGAATTTAAATTTTCCTCGAGGGATGACACTTTAGCTAAAGTGGCTTCATTACTTACAAACAACCCTTTTTGACCCTTTAATCTTAATTCGTAATGAGCTAACTTAGCTTCAATACGGATTATATCACTTAAACATCTACTTTCCACAACACCCTCAATTCTTTCTTTCAGATTTTCTAAGTTCACTTTAATGAACTCATATTCCTCTCCACCTACTACATGGCCGAACAGGTAACTTATATTAGGCCTAACACCAAGCTCTCTAAGTTTCTTTCTTAAATCCCCCACTAGTATGCTGTGTTCTACTTCTATTCCTCTTAAACGTGCTTCATACATAAGTTCTTTCTTCAGGAGAAAGTCTACCTTGAGTGCCATCTTCTCAATTTATTTACTATTAAATTTTATTCTAAAATCTGGTCTGAGATAATTTGTGAATAAGCACACACTCTTCTATTTTAAACGTCTCTCTGTTGTTCAACTAGCAGAGTGGCGCACTTAATGTAGCCTTATTATAACTACTATTTTTTTTTATATGTTGAACAACTTAAATGAGAGATTAAAATAAAAATTCTTCAATGATAAAAATTTTCTTTATTTTTCTTCTTATAAATAACTTCAACAAATAAAATTGGTTTTCTTCTACAAATAATAATAAAAACGAAAATAAAAAAACCTCTTCTTTTATAGACTCAATGGAATGAGTCAATAAAAGAACATAAATAAATTAAAACAACTCTTCCAAAATAATAAATTAAATATATTCAGACCAGAACCTTTTTTATTTATTTGACTTCTTTAATAAATTTCTTTAAACTTTTAAATCAAAATTCGAAATTAAAAATTGTAATAAATTGTAAATTCTTTAAATTTGTTGAAAATTGAAAATTGCTTTAAAATTGCTTAAAATTCTTTAAATTCTTTAAAATTGCAAATTGCCTTAAAAATTGCCTCCGGGAGATGTAGCTGTCCTGGAGGTTTAAATCCCAAACGTGACCACAACAAAGCTCGACCGGCATACACCCTCACCCTCACACGCGAACAAGATAAAATTGCCGTACTGGTAAAAGAACACCCAACGGTTAAGTCGCCGTGTAGATCGAACGTGGTCACTCACTCAAAGATATCGTCAAACTCCCGGAACGCTCGCAACCCTTCCACCAACGGACTTACCCCCTCT
This sequence comes from Stictocephala bisonia, assembly GCA_035578905.1. Taxonomy (NCBI): domain Eukaryota; kingdom Metazoa; phylum Arthropoda; class Insecta; order Hemiptera; family Membracidae; genus Stictocephala; species Stictocephala bisonia. Next base: position 84,188 of record JAQJVL010000660.1, on the reverse strand, counting down.
TGACTCAAGAAGCTAAACCAACCAATTAGAACCCTCTAAACCAGGACATCTGAACAGGTAAGGCTCACCAAACATGTTGCCTTCAGAAAACATGTCACATGAAATTGACAGAAAATTAACAGACGTGAAAATACTGGTTATTTAGCTAATTTATATGGGAAAAAAACTAATTTTTATTTATTAACAATTTGCCTTCCCACGTTCACTTTATACACACAATAGGACCACTCATATTGATTTAGTGTGACATTTATCGTCCTATCATATATAATTACATACAAACAACTCACTATAATGGTACAGTATTTTTACAATATTTAGTATTAAAATATTTAATCAATATACTTCATTCTGTAAGTGATTCAATCCCACGAAATGTCTTGAGGTAGGAAAAAGATGGTTCAGCTTGATTACTTTAATTGTAATACTTAAGGGCCAAAGTCAGTGGGAAAAATAACAGAAATACAAAACATTACATAAGCGTCACCCCACTGACTATAAAACATCCATTGATTGAAATGTTTCATTAACTCTCAATAATTTTTGTCACTGCAATTACTGAACATTTTTACATTATTTCGATTTAAATGTTCTAAAATAAGAAAGTTATTTTAAATAAGCCTTGCATATTTTAAGTACAGATTTAAAACCATATGATTTTGTATGCATCATAAAAATAGCTGCTAAACAAAAACAGTACTAAAATGTATTCTGTTGCTTTATATGTTCAATTCAATTCAATTTTATTTCGTAACCACAAATACACATTACTGCAGTGCACATATAAGCCATCTAGCTATATGCTAAATGATTGAAAATATTTTTGTCGTTATTAATATTCAAAAAATTAATATGAAGTTATAAATGAAAAAAAATACTCAGAATTAATATATCAGAATTGATGTATCAGAATTGATTCTAAAGGGTCTATTTGTTGACCAGAACTATCTATTATTTACATGACTGAAAATAAATCCCCACTCTTACTTAAAATTGAATACAGCTAATTTTTTTCAGTATGCAGATGACACTTCTGCCCCAGTGAAACTCCACAACGTCTGTCCACCAATGTCTGGAAGGCTTAAACATTTCGTTTGGCGCCAACGGTCTAAAGTAAAATTCTTCAAACACGCATATAATAAACCTTCCAAAAAATAATTTACAGTTTCGTCCATCTTCACCCTTGGATGTACCAGCCTTTACTAAATTCCTGGTAATTTTTATAGATGTATCACTAAATTACAATAAGTACATCAATTATTTAACTAAAAGACTTAATTCTGTTTGTTTTTCTATAAATTGTGTCAAATTGTGTTTCTGATTAATGTTATAAAAACTATTCTTTTTTACTTTTGTATGTTTTTTTTAAGAGTTTTTTAGACTTAGGGTATCACGGGAGCGCACAACTTTAAAAAAAATTTCAACACAATGCAGGCAGTTATTTATTTCCAATAAAATGTTAACACTTTAAAGATCATGTTTTTATTTGACAGAAATTTAAACATATAGAACACTGTATAAAACAAATAATCTAAATATCTAATTTTATCTTCTTCAGAATATAGTGACTCATAGTACAAGTATAGTACAGGATGTGATATAGGAGACATAGGGTTAATAGTGTCTGTATGGAAGCCTCAGAACCCTCGGGTGAACCATTGAATGCTCTGCTCCTGAAAGGGCGTATTGTAAGCTCCGTCTGAGAAGCTTGAAGCTATCCTTTCTGTGTGTGAGAAAATCTCTATCTTTTGATCTAAAGTCACGTAGGATTTTGTGTATTTTATACACGATCAAAATATGATGCACAATGTATGTTACGTCATATTGTAAAGTAGATTGTAGAACTAATAAAACAAGACTGCATTATAGAACCACCAAGCCCAAATCACCCTCACTATAGGGTATCTATATGTCTTAAGTTAAAGTACCGTCCCAAGGCCATGTTGCTTATTACGCAGCCACTTTGATTTCATTATGCAGTATACTATTCCATCCTAGACATCTCCACTGCATTTATACGATAGTGAACAATTGTGTATTCCTTTAATATATTAATATAAATGCTTTTTGAAGGTCCAAATTGACAAACGAGGGGTGTTCTGAACAATGATTTTTTTCTAAGTTTGAAGGGAAATTCAGCTCCTTCAATGTTTTATTTTCTTGAAATAAAACATTGAAACGTTGAAAATATCGTACCTTTCACTACAATCATCAATCCAACTACCTTAATTTCCTTGAGAGGGCATTTCTCCCAGGAATACGGCATTGTCGAATCGTGTAATACCCTCTTTCCCTCGTCTTCCTGCTCCAGTTGACAAATATTGTGTTCGATTTGACTGTTGCCACAGTGAGATTTCTTATAACGTTATCAATTCCAGCACGTTGATGCGAATCACTCTCCTCCAGACAATATGCCTTTTCATTTATATACCACGATCCCTTAAAATTGCTGCGATCTAATAAAAGCTGACAATGGAAACAATATTTTTAATGTTATACTTGAGACGTTGCTAAATAAGAAAAACTAATTCCTAAAGTTAAAAGTTGATAATAATATAAATAAACCATAAAAACAAAATGGTCAATGCCTGACCTAAGCAGAGTGAAGGTTGGACTGATTTTTAACATTATCTGAATTCTACCATAAACAATCGAATCTATCTTTATTATTATTTAAAATATCTAAAGCAACAGTACAATGAAGCTATAAATAACGATATGTTAAATTACAATACTCAAGTTGTTGAATCTAGTAGCACCAAGTATCGGGCCGCTTGGAACGTAATTAAAAATAAGAAATGTGAAATTCCTTCAAAGCAGATTAAAATCAATATATCCTCAGATACTTTTTTTTAACTCTATCAAAGAAATTATGACTAATATTTCCTGTACCAACAAGAATGTAACAGAATTAGTTACGGTTATAATTCAGCCAACCACATTTAACTGGAAAACAATAACAAAGACTGATGTTGAGAATGCAGTGAAAAGATTTAATAGCTCAGACAGCAAAGACTATTACAACATGTCCAATAATCTACTAAAATCGATTATACCCGGTCTCATAGGACCATTTAAATTATGTTTAAACTGGTGTTTAAAGGAGGGCGTGTTTCCAGAAAAATTAAAAACTTCTAAAATCTGTCCAATCTACATAAAAGGACCACGTGATCAACCGGATGTTGCCGACTAATTTCGTTATTCCAGTCTTTTGTAAAGTATTTGAACTCATAACATACGACCAAATCCGTAGTTATCTAGAAGCAAATAATCATTTAAAAGTATCGCAGTTCGGATTTAGAAGAGGTAAATATACCGGCGATGCAGTATAAGCGTGTAAAAAACGTTCTTCTGTAATTTGAAAATAAAAAATGTTCAAGCATGAGTGATATGTCAAAAGCATTTCATTGCCCTTCACTGAGACGGCACGAGTCTGTTATACCTGTCGAAACGTTGTGTTTGTTTCTTAAAAACTCAAAGCATTGTAAATCCCCAAATATTATCTACATATCAAGCTATTAATATTTACATTTTCGATTTAGTTACCTACATACTAAAAAGCAAACATAAAATTATTCCTAATAACAAAATCCATAATTTTGATAAACAAAATAAAGATTCAGCATCAATTGATTTTTTTTAGATTAAATAAAGCCTTATCAAGCTATATAGTGATATCGATCAATTTATACAACAAACTAATTTACCTAATTAGTAAATATTGGGAAAATATGTTTAAAAATATGTTATATAATTAGCTTCTTCAAAATCCATTTTATGATATAGAAGAAATATTGGAAAAAATCACAAACTTCCGAAATAAACGTCTTTTGCTAAACTGGGAATTTGTTGATCTTGTTGGTTCTGAATTGTTTGGTTTTTTCAAGTATAATATAAATTTATTTTGAAATTATTGTCAATTAACTTATCTAGTTTTTGTTTTACTCGATTGCATTGCACTATTTTGTTTTGTATAAATTACATGTAACAATAGGCAATACTTGTTTTGATAGAATTAATACTTGAAGGAGACTTATGTAAAATAGTACCTCATATGTCTAAGATGACAGGGCCTTATTTGGTTGTTTTTTATTTCTGACTTTGTAAATGCTGTAATTGCCTTACGACAGTAAAGATGTATTGTGTTATATTGCTGCCACCGAGCGCATAATCAAGTACTGATATTCATTTATGAGGAGATTGCCGAATTCTCGGTTACCAAGTTTTTAAGGAAGGGTTGAACTCACATTGGTTTTTGTTCAAAGAACTCGAGTTAATAATTATTAAATAATAGTGACGTTTTTTCAATTGTGAAAATATACAACACAGAGAAGTAAATTTCAGTTTATTCTCAATACATTATAAAGTTTGAATTCTTATTTGTATTTCTCATTTTAAACTCTTTAACTCACATTGAATATGAAATAGTACTTAGAAGTTCTTTATAAAGTGGAGAACTTTTAAACATTTTATATCTGTTGATGGTAGCCTTGTAACTGAAAGGCCTCATAAAAAAAACATAAAAAATTGACTGTAGTGTTGAAATTTATCATATATTTAAATTCAAAGTAACAATTGTGTTTTATTGACAGTTTTGAAGTGAAAGTAGACATTTTCATAATAAGTACATCAGGCGTTTATCTAAAGGACTTTTTTTAACGTATTTTTATTATTCACTATGATATTAATTATGGTGAATTAATGGCAACAATCCAAAACAAACAGAAAATCTAGAGGTTGGTTCATTGGTATTCTCTAAATAACAAACCAAATAAGTTATATAAGGGTAACAAACAGAATTGTATATTGAATAATGAAAATTTGGATCTGTGCTGTGGTTGAAAAGAACAAATAAATAAACACATGCAAATTAAATCATCAAATGAAAAATCCTAGTTGGGCTACATATGTTTATGTTGTTGAATATTTAACAAGTTTTCAAATGTTCATATGCTGAACGTATCTTAAGTTAATTCTCATTACCCACTGACTAACCCAATATCTGCCACTTTGAGAACGTTTGTTACCCCTGATTACAATGTACGTTACATAACTATAAAAAGTAATAGAAAGCAGTAATTTTATAGTGACAAATTGAACTATTGTACCTCCCGTCCAGGCTACAGTAAATGTTCGTAAGAAATGAAACTTGTATCTAACTTACCCACGTTATAGTGAATATTGGTAAGATTGAACTACTTATTCCTCCCAGCCAGGCTACAGTAAATATTCATAAGAAATGAAACTTGTAACTCACTTACCCACGTTATAGTGAATATTGGTAAGATTGAACTACTTATTCCTCCCAGCCAGGCTACAGTAAATATTCATAAGAAATGAAACTTGTAACTCACTTACATACGTAACAGTATATAGGAGTAACGAATATAACAACTAATTCATACCCACCTACTCAATTATTGTCTTATCAATATTCACTATAACGTCGATAAGTGAGTCACAAGTAGTTATACTTCTTACGACTATGAAATGTAGCCTGGACGGGAGGGACATGTAGTTCAATCTTACCAATATTCACTATAACGTGGGTAATGAGTCACAAGTATAGTTGTTTCATTCCGTATGAATATTTAATGTAGCCTGGACGGGAGGGACAAGTAATTCAGTCTTAGCAATATTCACTGTATTGTGGGTAACTGAGTCACAAGTAAGTACATATCTAACAACCATTCCCAGAAACGTTGGTGGGAGAGTTACAAATAACCGTTCCTCACTCTAACACTATTCTCTGCAACATACAAAGGGATCATACTTTAGGCATTAGGGACTGGTATCAGCGTTTTGCTGGAAACTGGTGAGGGAGAGGAGCTTGGGGGGACTAATGTCCTCACTTTAGCGTCCGCAAACCTCATTCCCTCAACCTCTCCAACAACGTTACTTGATATTATACAAACGTATCCCTTTAAGTGACTGAATCACGTTTAGAGATGTAGATAGATTTCCTCTCTTCATAATTAGTTACATAAATTAGAGGAAATTCATATGTACATTTAATAAATTTGTTACTCTCGTTAAAACGAATTCAACCTTATATTTCCTGTGATTGGAGTTGAATCAATATAACACAAACCACTCCTGGCAAAAAACTAAACTACTATTTTATAATGGCAAATTTAAAGATTTAGTTGACGTTCAGCCCCACATATTTATGTTTAGCTCACACACACCAATCTTCGAAATATAGCCGAATATAGATTTTGACTTAATGTGATTAGAGTAGATGAGCGAATTTAGTCATTGTTACAAACTAAGGCCGACTATTCCTGAGACAGTGTAGGAATAGAATATTAATCATCCAACGAAAAATAAACTGTCTACTAGTAGTCCATGATTGGGATCGAACTGAGACCCTTTAGCTTATGAAGCTGGCTACCAACTATTTCTATATCCGAAGACCAACAATTTCTCATTTGTTCTCAGCTATGCCAAACAAAATTCAAAACAACGTTTGAACTTTGTGATATGTAGTTATGTTTTCCATTTTCCACAGAAAATTAAGATCCATACTTTCAAGACATGTGCCCAGTTGCTTACTTGGACATACAGTTACTGTAATGTTCAATTAAATGTATGTATGTACATTAAGATATAGCGTGAATACCTAAAACATGCATTTAACTGTCCTAAACAGCTCCTTCACAAGTTGGGGTAAAACAATTCATATGCCAACAATTCGAACACACATCACTAACTAACTAATGAACAAAACCGTAACTATCTCATTTGTTAACTAACTTGAGTTTTATGAGGAGTAACAGCCACTTGCTGTTTAATTTATGTGTTTAGTTGAGAATAAGTTAGAAAACACATTAACAATTTTAAACTTGTCCTATCTTTTGATCCGATGGTAATATCCAACTAACGTGTTACATAATATGTAAGGGAAGTTCACAAGTACTTTAGTTCTAACACTAAGAATCCCGGTTTTAATTAGGAGAAAACTAACTTTGTTAATAATTATTGTTTTTTTTTTTTTTTTTAATTTAATTTAAATGTAAGAAATGTTTCTACTCAATTGTTTGGTAATTTAATTAAGACAAAATGCCCTGGAAGTTTAACAGATTTCAAACAATCAATATTGTATTGTTTGAGAGGCGCATATAAAGCATAAATATATGAAATGAAACAAAAATGTACAATTTAACATTTATTTCGCTATCTACTACCTAAACTATAGACAGAGGAATATTAGAATAGCTCCAGTTTAGGAGTCTAAAATGCATAAAGAAAAATGATGGTTATGTTTGGTTCCAGGTAAATGGATTTAAGCCCATTGAAGAAAGAGTAAACGAAACAGGATTTATTTTTAGTTAAAGAGGATTCAGTATTTAGTTTTTTAACAGTGGATTGTCGATTCAAGACAAGTGCTGTTCAACAATGAATGATAGTTATATTTTCATTAACTTTATTTTGTAATATTAAAATAGTCACGTGTCCTTATACATTGTAACTAAAATCATTGACTATAAAAATAAAAAGACTGTCCACTCATATGAGTCCTGAAAAGCTTGTTTGACTGTCATTTGATATTTAGGCAGCACCTGTAGTCTCCCTCTATATATCTACATCTCTCTGTACTCTTAGAGACACCATCGACGTGGATACTACTAGGGATATCTGGGGTGTTCATGGTGTGTGGTATTCAGGGTCCAGATGTTGTGAAGGTAAAAAAACTGAGTAGGCCTATCTGACTCGTCAGTTAGGTGAACATCAGACGAGTAATACGTGGTTCGGTTTCCTCATAAAAGTTAAGTCCCTTAGTTGCCCTGTGGCTATTGTGCAATCAATGAATGGCTCATTATAAGGAACATCCAACCTTAGTTAGAGACAATGCCTATACTTGTCCATCTACATTGATAACACTCATTCGACCCTCATATTCACGCATATCTCTTGATCAGCGTCCTAATGATAAATAATGAAAGTAACTGATGAGCTGTTAGTATGCAAAACAGCCGTCTGAGCGCTTATTCGAGACCGTTCACCGCACTCCATTGTACGCGTATTAAGTAAACGCATTGATTTAGTCTGTCTGTTTATTTCTATAGTCAGTTTTAAAACTAATTTAATTTTTGATAGCATCCTCTAGAAAATGACTTAGAAAATCTGTTGCTATATAGTGAATCGCATCTAAAGAATTCTCTAACTAGTACTGAAATTAATATAAGGCATATTTAATGCTATATATTAAAGTTGTTAGCTGTAAAGTTTATAATTACATCGAAATAATGTTAACAGACTAAGTAGATATCCGTCAAAGTACGCCAAAGACGGCAATGCGATGCCACTGAGGCCCAAGGTGTGTTTATATTGAGTCTACGTCAATATTGCAGACTCACTTCCAGAGAGTTTTGCATTTCGTGGAAAACACCTTTAAATAAGGAAATGTCAAACGTCTACAAGATCTCTAAAAGGCATTTATTTCAAGTATATTTCACCGTTCTTTTTTTTATTTTGGTAACAAAATCTCGATTTACCAATTTAATTACCAATTGATAATCAATTACCAATTTATCAGCAAACCACCTCGATTTATTTATAAATAGGAATATAATTTTTAGAAATTTAATGAGGAGTTTATTTTCTGTTTCACATTACCAGCAAGAAATATTTTGTGATTGTTTCAAAATAGGTATAACACTTTATACTTTTATGAAGTAGTGGGGTTATGGTTCGTAAACAAGTTGTTCATTCTAAAATAAAATAGTTTGTTTTACGAAATGCATCTTTATAGATAAAATAATTTAAAGGTGATCACATGAAATAAAAGGTAGTAAATAAAGGATTTAGCATAAATAGATATATTTTTAGCGGAAATGTATTTTAAAAATGGTCTACAATATTCCGCTTCTTATTGTCAACTACCAATTAATTATTGTCTATTGTCCCACTTTGCAAATTTAGTTATAAATCACATACTTTGTTACAAGTATTATTTATTTATTCAAATAATAATATCAGTAACTGTCCTGTATTGGCTCCCCCACCCACACCCCGCCTCCCAATACTCCCACTGGCCAATGATACCGACGAGTTAAACTCCCAATTGCCGTTATCGAACAGGTTAAGGTGGTCGTTCTCCAAATCGCCAAGTCACCGTTGTCAAGTCGACAATCCTTTTTAGCAGATATGTAATTTTTCTGCCAGCTATCCAAAAAATGCTGTTATATTTAAACTGTAAAGTTCGTGTTTATTATTATAACGAGTTATAGTGAGCACTGTATGATTGATTATCAAAGGCCTGATCTAGTGGACCATAAGTTGGTGAGTTTCAGTAATTTAAGACAAAAATGGTCTTATCAATCAAAAATGGAGACAAATTATAAAAAAAACATTCAATTTTGTATGATAAAACTTTTTAAAAATGGCTTTTTTATATAAAACTTGGCCACCACCTTTAAAACTATCACTGTTCTCAGAGGTTCAGTGGTGTGCGGCTGTCTGGCCCACCTTACAGTCAAATCAATACATGATTGAAGAACCAAATGGCATCTTGTACCAGCAATATGTAGATATATTTGAATATCGTAGACATAGAGTTGGATTTGACGTTCAGTGTGTATATAATGCCACTATTAAATATTATAATAACACACATACTATCTAGATCCTTGCACTTCTCCTGAAATGAATACAACCCCTGAATACGCGCCACCAATCTGGAATTTGGATCTTTTCCGTAAATTCACTACAATTATATTTGTTTCCGTTAAATCACTACAGCTTGATAAATATTCTATTGCTCTAAAAACAGTTCCCCAATCATTTTTACGTCCACTGTGGTATTCCCTATCCATTAGGAATCCGATATCGCTGGCCTTAAATTATGGCTTTCAAAGAACTTATGCATGGAGCGCGCATTCGGCGTTAAGTCAATCATTGGATTTACCAGTTTGTGATCAACTTTATCAGCCACCGAACATGAGCTAATCTAATCGTAATTGTGATAAATAAAATAGTGGTAATGAAGTAACGGAAAAGGTAGTGGTAGTGAATTAACGGAAAAGGTAGTGGTAGTGAATTAACGGAAAAGGTAGTGGTAGTGAATTAACGGAAAAGGTAGTGGTAGTGAATTAACGGAAAAAGTCCTGGAATTTATATGTCTTATTCAAAATGTAAGATTTTTTCCATTGAATAAGGCCTGAAAAATTAAGGGCAAGGGAGCATCTTTAAATATATATATGTTTATGAAGCTTGTAAAACTTATATGGATATCAATATTTGATATCAACATGTGCTACAACAAACCAGTTACTACAAGATATGAAGACAAGTTTTTAATAGTTAAACAAGCTTTTTAACCCTTTCTAATGGGGGGGGGGGAAGAGGGCTTACTGTAAAAATAATAGCATTACAAGTTTTAAAACTTAAAAATTAAATTAAAATTTCTTTTAGCTATTTATACATAACAAAGCCTATTTTTTATAAATTAAAAGGAAATAAGACAAAAATAATTATATATTGACTTTGACTACAACCATGCTTTAAACTTGGACTTGCTTGCATATTATCTATTACACTCTTAAGTCAAAGATATATATTTATATATTTCCTTCACATAACTTTGTATGTAACAGTTTCATTATCATGACAGTTTCAGTGGGTTTTATTTAATTTCACGTGATATAATTTACTACTTTGACCCGAACTCCGATATCTTTGCCTTGTATGATACCTCAGGGGGCTATGAGTCTTTTGTCAAAAGTTCAAAGTAAGGCACGTCAAGAGTTTTGTTTGTCTCAAATCATAGTCAATATAGCTATGTCAAACATAAGGCGAACTTCACATTCTGCAGACAAACCTCTCTACCTTAAGTTGTGGGCTCTAAAGAAATCATTTTATGAGGTGTTTTGAGTACAATGGGTGGAATTTTGTACTACAAATAATAATATTTATTTGAAAAACAGAAATGTACACAACATTTTCAGTAAGCGCTCTGAGCTAAAAGGACAAAAAAGTAATTCAGACCGTGGTAAAAATATAGAGTTAAGATATTGTTAGAGGCAAAAGAAAATTTCATGGATAACTGAACGAAAAATTAAATAAATTGTAAAATAAATGTGTTAGCAATAAGGATGAAAAATGGGCCTGCAGATCCATGTAAAATTGTATGTGAATTTAAACAAAATAAATAATATACAATGGCCTATTTTTTATTCTGACTGCTAACATATTTATTTTCTAATTTTCTGATTTATTTTTTCATTTTTCCATAGACTTTTTATATTTACCTTTCCTTCTCAAGGTCTCAAACCTTGTTATTGATTGTTTTTCTCAATGAACCTCAACAAAACTTCACGGATTCATTCTAATGCTTAATTTACATTTTGCACTAAGGATTATTACACCAAATAGTTATAGCACTAAAATTATTTTTTTAAACATGCAAAGTATATGCATTATTTATGTGTTGGAGAGGCTAATACTATACTTTTTCCTCAAACATTGTTACCAGGCCTATAAAATGATATTACTTTTACCAAATCACATCCTACTTTTAATTTTCTTCAAATTTACTGAGTGCAATATTCATATTACTTAACATAAATTATCATTGGTTTAAGTAGAGATTTTTAGTTCAAAACAACGTAATAATGGAAATTAGATATACTGAAGTGTTTCGGTTTTCCTTATAATTATAAAACAATGAAACGTAACACAACACAAATTTACTATAATATATGTACATATTGAACAGAAGTATCATTCTGCTCTATTTGGTAAACCCCATTTACCTCCTCAGGCCAGAGTAATTCGGAAATGTAATGAGTATTTTATAATCCTAATAATTTATGACAGTCAGACAAAATTTATCATTTGAGTCGAAGTGATATTTATCAATTTAAATAACGTATGTGAAATAAATCGTTGATTAAATCAATTTATCAGAAAATATATGAAGAATCAGAGGCAGGTCTAATAGTGTCAGTGTCTGTATGAAAGCCTCAAAACCTTCAGGTGATCTATTGAATGAATACTCTGGTTCTGAAAGGAAGTATTGTTGAGCCAACATGAGGAAGCTTTATCCTGGCCTTTCTACGTGTGATAAAATCAGGACTTTCCTTCGATCACAAGCCACCTAGGACTTTGTTTATCTTCTTTTAAAATGAGATACAGTACATTTATATGGTACTTGATATTAAACTAATAAAAGATAAGATTAACTTTATACTCAAGTATCTCAAATTGCTATATATTTTTAATTTTCCCTTTTTCCACGAGTTGAGTTTGTATTTATATGGAACAGAGTTCGTATTAAAGGTTTGAATTATCTATTCATTAACTTCACTCAATATCTTTGAGCTATTTGTCAGGACACTATTGAATGTCTCTTGTTGCAATGACTAATACTGCTCGCTGTAAGACACATCATCAATCCTATGGTAATTCATTATCACCGTGCTTTCACACGCCTTGCTGTGCACATACAACCAAACCACTCAACAGATCTAACGCCAGCATCTATCAGCTTACCGCTATGTGCTACCTTATACTGGAATATAATATTGTTGTATGATGAACAATTTCATACAAATAAATAAGAAATAAATGTGTTTTGATCGTAACAAAAATGTTAATGTCGTATATTTATTCACTTACCTCTAGTCTTATTTACACGAATATTTCTGATAAAACATCACTTTATACTGGTTCCATGAACATGATTTATATGTTTTACATTTATTCAATATAAATGTATTTAATATTCATGTTCAAACTGCAAGTCAAGTAACTAGAATAATCTGTCAGATCAAGAGTTACAATAAAACCTAACCTAACCCACCCATACACGTACAGTGGTAACATCCCTCCCACCCGCCCATACACGTACAGTGGTAACATCCCTCCCAACTGCCCATACACGTACAGTGGTAACATTCCTCCCACCCTCCCATACCCGCACAGAGATGACGGCCCTCCCACCCGCCCATACACATACAGTGATAACATTCCTCCCACCCACCCGTACCCGAACAGAGATGACGGCCCTCCCACTCGCCCATACAAGTACAGTGGTAACATTCCTCCCACCCACCAATACACGCACAAAGGTAAAAACTCATGGTACAAATACACCTACCAGTACAAACTCAATAGTTTGTTTATCTATTTTTATGCACGCAAATACCCATTAGTTGCACTCATCTTCGGATTATTTCATATTTCTTTTTTGTAGAGACAAAAATTATTTTTTTTAAATTTATTATTTTCCTCAATTAACGTACAGTTAAAAATATTTATTTGCAATAGTTATGGTATTTTATTTCAGGTTCTGACTATTGTTTTAAATTCCTAACTACACTAAACTTCTAAATAATAATGTATAGTTTAATAAAGGGAAAGTATTCAGAAGTATATATTATATCTCTGAATTCCAACACATATTTAATTATATTCTTAGTCAATTTAAATTAACATAAAAAATTTTAAATTTGATATTATAATAGTGCGTTTATAATAATTTTTAAAACCTGCAAATACAAAAGTTTAAATATTAATTGTATTGCTTATTGTTGTTTTAATTGCTGTATCTTTAACTAACAAGGTATATGTGAACCAAACACATACAGTATTATCTTGTTAGTTTTTATGATAATACCTACCACTTTTGCATGACTCGATGCTGTCGAAAAATCTTGATTTCCTATCATATATATTATCCTCATGTGTAGAAAAACACTAATTAAGCATATCACAATTCATTAGCATAGTTGTATTATGTAATTGCTGACAGAATTCTTCACTGGAAATCTATGTATTATTATTGAAATTGACCATTCGAAGATGTGTTTACACTAACTCTTTCTTGGAGAATTTATGGAGGAGTATTTAATAATCATGAATCAGAGTCCAAAAGCATGAATATAATTTTTTTTTTAGTTAAATAAAATAATCTATCAACATTGGCTTGAACTTTCTCTAAAGTACACCTATTTTTCTAAATAAACATTAACGGTAATGTATTATTAGTTATATTTTTCTCAAAATATTTAAGGGATGGGGTAGTCTAATGAAACCAAAATAACTGACAAAAATCAATAATTTTTATTTGCATATTTATTTTAAATTTAACGACATTATAATTCCAACATAAATAAGGTGCCTTAGCTTAGATTGAAATTAATATAAACGAACGAAAAGAAAAGAAAATTAAGGTAGAAAAATAACGAAGAACATACTGCCATAAAACGATACATGTACACAAATCGAAGTTTGGTAAGCAGCATATAACATAAATACGTGATATAATACGTTTTCTCATACCAAACTTATTTTATAATTTATATTCTAATATTCAGCCATAATATTAAATCGCTAACCTACCTAACCTAACCTAACCTAACATAACATAACCTAACATAACCTAGCCTAACCTAACCTAACCTAACCCCATGAGGCTTATGTAATGGAGCTAGCCTCATATGACCACAATCACAGGCGCTATTAAATAATGATACCAAAGGGTGTTGTCAATAAGATGTGAATATTTAAAAATAATAATCATTTTTTTATAAACTGCTTTAGTTACATTAAAATTACTAAGATAACATATAATGTTATTAAATATTCCATATTTTAACAAGGTCATAAAAATAAGATCTCTTTATAAACGCAACACTTCATCATATAATATCAATAACTTAATTAACATTATCTTATGTACTGAACTTGATAAGTGATCAGAAATATATAACCACCACAAGATAATCATAATTATTTTAGACTTAAAGGCTTATAGAGTGGCTGGTAGGGTGGTTGAAGAGAATCAAGTGGGGAAACAGTACTATGACGGTTAGTATACTCACTTCACATCCCTTCAATTGATTTTAGCATACAACTTTACACTTTTATCACAATTTTTCATTAATATTTTTTTTTTTATTTATGTATTAAAGGAGTTGTAATAATACCAACCACCCAATCAGGGCCAGTTTAAGGGGTAAGCAAAGTACGCGGCCGCGTAGGGTGTCAGGAAAAAGGAGGTGCCTAAAAGCTCAGTATTAAACTAGGAGACTAACAAAATATCGTAATCCGAAGTAGGAAAAAGTGGTTAAAAAATATCATATGGTATAAATATTCTGACCATATATTCATATTGTTAGTGAATATATGAATATACCATATGAATATTCATATATTCATATGGTTAGTGGTTCTGATCGTAGCTGCCAAATTCATATTGTATGATTGTTGGAACCCCGTAGGCATACGTATACCACACTACTGTTGACTGTTACTGTTATACTACGTTCTTATTGTAAAAACACTCGACAATACGTCGTCTGCTACCGTTTATTAATTTCCAATTGCTTAAACCAATTTGTAGCAAATATAATTCAATTACAAATTCAAGATATCTATTGAAATCTATAAAACCCCAAACAAGAAGAGACTCAGTTAATCACCATGCATTAATTAATGGGCTTACGTAATTTGCCAATAGGATTATTGTAAACTCAACAACCATAATCAAGTTTGGTTTACTAATGTTTACAAAATAACAAATTTTTCTTTTATGTTACGCATATTTATATCAGATTAGTTAGTTTAAACCATTTCCTGTGATCACTTTCTGAAGTTTTATAAATTGTGGATTTAATAAAAAAATTATACATCGTGAGTTATTAGGCCTTCCAGTTTAAAATTTTAAACAAAATTGACCATTTGAACTAAACTTTGAATAATAATTGAGCTAAGACAGTGACACGATCATGATACAATAATATGTAAACAGAAACAACCTGGTACATTATTCACAGTGTAGAGTTTGTAAATATAAGTAGCCCATTTATAGACATACATTATTTATTTATTCGTCAATGGACATTGGACATTCAATTGTACAACAGTGCTTTCAGACCACCGTCTACTGGAGCCAAACTAACTGAACTACATAATTTGTTTCAACTGAAATCCTCGTTGTTGACCCTAAAGAATTAAGTAAAAATTAAGTAAAAATATTTGTATCCTGGAATATCCCGAAAAATGCATAAGGGTGGAAGGGTAATATTTTGGACATTTTTCAAATAGGAACATAGGTCGTGTTACACCTCATTTTTAAGGTCTAACATTTTTAAGGCCATATTATTTTTACATACAATCTTTCATATTTGTCTAACCTAACCTTTAGGGACAGGATGGAATCAAAATACAAAAATGTTGTTGTTTTTTAAAGTTAATGTAACTCTTCTGTACATCACAAGTATGAACGTACATTTTTATTATTATAGTATATGTTACAATAGAATCGTACACTTATCTCCCCATCTTCAAAATTGGGAAAATTATTTAAATTTCTATGAAAAAGATGTTCTGAGTATTTTTTTAAAAATAGGACCCTATGCCATGTAGCACATCAAATTAAAAGACTTAAAAAATTTTAAAAAAATGTATGTACAGCATTAATCACACCTTTGATTTTTTTTTTTTTTTTTTTAATTGCGGACGAAACACTATATTTTACAATAAAAATTGGGTTAGGTATAACATGTTTTAACATAAAACTAAGTTACGTAATGATGCATATAAAATTAAAAGTCTTTAAAAATAAAACATTATTTTGTACTTAATGTTTTGCCATTATTTGTTAATGGATTTTTTTTCAAGTACCAAATGGGAAACATTTTTTAATTTTCCTTAGTTTTATCTGTATTTTAGTTGTTGTGTGGTTTCAGATTTTTCTGTTTGGTTTCAGTTTTTTTAAATTACAAGTAAATAAGTCGTGGAATTTCATGTTAGCTAACTTGTGCTGTATTTATTGACTGTTTATACCTTTTTTAATCTCCCTCGTAAGGAATGGAGTTGAGTCACTTTCATACAGGTGTGGGAAGATCAAACTACTGGAAACATAAATGGGAATGGAAAATGATCAGTTATGTGATTGCGGAGTCAAAATTTAATCTAAGGATCACATTGTTAACTATTGTCCATTGCGTTTCTTTCAGGGGGGTCTTCATTAATCGGAGAAACAGTTGTTGAATGGTTTCAAAACCTAGAATTAGCTATTTGACGAGAGATATATACTAAAACAGTAATTCACAAGTACTTTATACTTTATATTGTACTATATTTAGATATTATTGGTCTGATTTTTTATTTCTCACTGCTCCTACTTTTAGTTTAGTAGCTAGCATAGAAAGTCATGTGATCTAACCTATGTACACATTTAAGGCACATTTGTATAAGTTGATTCTCTACTCAGATTAATTTGTTTTATGTTAGCTATCTATTTCCCAATTGGTGACGTAGATATACGACGCAAAACAATAAGAAAAATCAAAGAAATCATTCTTTTGTGTGACGGGATGAATGTAAAGTGGTGGAGATAAAGTTCGGCCACATCGACTCCAAGGGATCTAACGAATAGCTAATCCATCACCCACTTTGGCTCCAGCAAGAAGTCTCCCCAGTTCCAACATTTCACCAAATCCGACCACAACTTTTATTTGAATGGCGAGTCTTTGTTCGGCTTTAAATCTTGTAGCAAGCAGTATTATCGCCAAAATTATTCAGAACAATCCTAATAAATAATCAATATATTGATAATGTGACACCACATTACTATTACTTGTTTCACTGACATTATATTTTAAAATTTTGTATTTATACATTCATAGGAATTATTATTTATTATTTTATTTATTTTTAATTTATATAATAATCATATACTTATAAGAAAGTTTGAATCCATCAAAAATAAAAAAACGTTTAGTGTTGAAATTTAAACTATTTGAAAATAGTTTAAAGACTGTATGTGTATGTTTTCCGTACAAGTATATTTCAAGACCTTCACATAACAAGACATATACAGGGTGACTATTAAGTCTCAGGACGAGTTTATAACTTTCAAACGACAAAAAATATCACAACTATATTTGGCATATTGTTACTGGTAATAGTAAGCTACTTTTCTGTGTACATGGTGTTCGGGAGACGGCCCATTACTAGTAAGAGGAAAATCTTAAACGACAACCTATGTTGATTTTTACATCATTTTAAAGGTCTAGTTAAATTGAAAACAATGCCGCAAACCGAACATCAAAAGGTTGATCCAGTCGGAAGTAATTGCTGTTTACAGGTTTAAAAACATTTGTATGAATAACAGAAATTTACAAGTTGAATGGAATATTTACTGGGGAATACTTGAAGGGAAATTTAAATGCCAACACGTATCAAGATGTGCTCCAAAATGAGTTTGCTCCTGATCTACAAGCTAGTCTTAGCGCTTACTTCCAAACATGTTTTTTCCAACAAGACAGAGCAACGATATACTATGGTGTTCAAGTGAGGCAGTACTTAGATATAGTATTCCGTCACCGATGTATAGGAAAACGTGGAGCGATTGAGTGGCCGGCTCGTTCCCCTGACCTAACTCCGCTGGACCACTTTTTATGGGGCTACCTCAAAGACAAAGTTTATGAAACTGAGCCTTCAGATCTGATTTATCCTAGACACAGGATAGCAAAAACTGTTCTACAATAATACAAAGGAAAAGCAGTAGCCAGCTTTTATAAAGCGTTAGCACATTGCCAGACGGCGATCAGGGAACATTTTGAACACCTACTTCTAAGGAGTTCAGTAAGTATTCCCTTCAACTGTAACTTTCTGTTATTCGTAAGTACAATGTATTAAATATTTTTAAAACTTTGAACAACAATTACTTCCGACTGGATCAGCCTGTTGAAGTCCGGTTTGTGGCATTGTTTTTAGTTCGACTATACCTTTAATATAACGTACAACTCAAAATAGACTGCTTTTAAAGATTTTCTTCTTGTTCCTAACGGGCCGTCCTCCAAACTGACATCTGATCACAATTTACAAAGAAAAGTAGCTTACAATTAAGAGTATTTCAAATTTAGTTTGTTATATCTCTTGTCATTTAAAATCTATAAAGTCATCTCCTAAGACTTGGTTGTCACCCTGTATAACTATGAATCGGGCAAATGTAACAGAGTTCAACAAACGTTTAATGACGATTCTCGATATATTTTCAAAATGCTAAAATAAGGAAAACCACAACTCAGTAATTTGCCGATTGTTAATTCCATCATAAACAAAGAACCAGGAAAACCAACCCCTCACCATTAACTAGGTGATCTCCAACAGGAAGTATTGTAATTGAATCCCACAGATCAAAGCATTGTATAGTCACTCTTGTGGAGGGAGAGACAGAGAGATAGAAGATGTAACCTCAGCCAGATTTGAATACGTGTGTATTCATTGGTCACTTTCCTAGACACAAACCTATTTAGAGTTTTCATGTTTATATTTATACGGTATATATATATTTAGTTATATATATTATTTATACTTATATTATATATTTATAATTCATATTTAATATTACATATGTTGTATTTATATATTTTATTTATATTTGTATATTTATAAAGTATATTGAAACATTACTTTATAAAATGTCAGGTTTTATTTAAAAAAAAAAATTTAAAACCATTTTTAATCTTACTAAAATACATGACTTACGACCTTAAAGATTATTTACAACAGTTAATGGCTTTAATTACCAATTAATTAAAAAAAGTTATAATCAAAACTGAATATGTATGTTAATATTAGCACCCAGCGACAAAGGTTTTCTAATATGTTGGAACGCAATATTGTAAATATGGAAAATAAACTATTCTGATTATTTAGATTATATATTTAGTCACAATTAATTAGTAGATATGAAACATGTTACATTTGCTGTGCTGTTATAAAACTCTTGAAAAACTACCACTAAGTAAGACTTTTATTTCCGCCAAAACTAAAAAATGTTAATAAAATGTTAATTCATAAATGATTATTCTACAAGTAATGAGAAAATAATTTAACCTTAATAACTCGCTTAGCTAGTGTAGGAATCCAGAACCTGGAATAACCATTGACACTGGTGAAAGTACAACACACATTTATATTCACACCATATCATCTTGACAGGTTCTTCCAAAATATTACAATTATCTTATCCTATTTTACAACTATACACCTCCTTACTCGCCCTTATTATCCAATAATAGACTATACAAATTATTTGTTTTAGATATCTTCAATAAAACTACTAATAACATTGGCTTCAATATACAGTCTGGTAAACCAATAAATTCAAGAAATATTATTTTACAAGAGGGGTCAACAAAAGCCTATACTATTAAATCACTAACCTCTAAATAATGATATAAACGTCACATTAAGAATCCAAACTAAACAAGTATTGTATATGCAAGACGTGTATATTAACAAGTGAAAGTTATATATTCAATAACAAGCTATACTCAAGAAATAATCAATCAAATTATTCCAATCAAAATTAACAATCAAGCCGTAATATACCGACCTTACCAACTCTGACGTCCCACCTTCCCATACACGTAGAATAGTATTGACCCACCCACCCTCTCATACACGTACAATGGTATTGACCCACCCACCCTCTCATACGCGTACAATGGTATTGACCCACTTACCCACCTACAGAAGGACAGAGGTATTGACCCTTCCACTCTCCCATACACGTACAGTGGTATTGACCCACCCACCCACCTACACACGGACAGTGGTATGTAATGTAATCTAACTTTTTAATTTTGCAAAATAAATTTATCACTATACTGAATAGTTCAAATAAACTATATATATAAATTACTCACAGTGTTATTTTTTAAACCAGCTCTCTTACCTGAAAATAAAAATAAAAGTTAGTAAGGTTTATACATTTTATAAATAAATTAAATAATGCACTTTAAAAAAAAGTGTTTCATTATCTTCCTAAATAAAGTATGCCATTCTGCTCATTAAACTAACCGATGTTTCGCTTCTCGAAAAAAAACCCAAAACATATGTGTTTTTTTTTTCAACGATTCGGACCCTAATAATGATCGTATCGTAACACTTGAAGTGTCATCAGAAACGTGAAGACCTGTTCTTGTGGATCATAAGTTTCTTGTCGGCACTGGTGGCGCAGTGCTGTAACCCAGCTACATGGGGACAAAGTGTTTGGGAGATTGTAGGCGATAGGTTGGATGCTCGGTCCTCTTAATACCGACATGGCGTCCGCTTGGTGGTTGCTATCGGCGTGGACACTACTAGAGAAGTCTGGGGTGTCCATGCTGGGTGGTAATCATTGTGCGGATGTTGTGTGGGGGAGATAACTGAGTATCAGGCTTGTCAATTAGCTGAAAATCAGACCAGCACTACGTGGTTCGGATTCCACGTAAAGCTGTAGGTCCCTTAGTTGCCCTGGCTGTTGGGCTATTAATAAATTGCCCTTTCTGAGGAATAGTTGAACTCAGTTAGTAACCAGACTACACTCATCCACACTCATCGTACACTCATAAAACCATTCATATTCGCCTTAAAATACGCACAACGTTGTGTCGGCGTCTCATATGTAAGAATGTAAGAATGTAAGAATGTAAGAATAGTTTTTGTAAAACATATAGTGGTTTTATAATTTTAATACCGTTAAAAATTATAAACATTGAATATCGTTATAGACTACTTTAAATTAGTAATTTTATAGTATCATGTGTTGGTCCAATTCATACAATGTTCTCTATAACTCGTTATAAAATAAAACACGAACCGTACAATTGAAGTAGGACAGCATGTCTTAGCCCATGATGGTAATTGTATGTCTATATAGGACTGTCGACTTTCCAGGGGGAAATAGTCACCTTAATTATAACAAAGTTGCACTATTGAAAACAATTGTTTATTTATTACCACTGCACATGTATTATGTTGTATTCTTCTTAATAAATCAATGTATCCTAATTTGAACCATAATATATGATACAATAACAATTATTCGTTAAACACAATACAATTTACTCGTTATTTATTTCGTTCTTTATTTTTGATTTTCATGAAGTTTTAGGTTTTAGCTGTTTTTCCCACATCTCTTCACTATCCAACATTTCTCTTTTCGTATGTATATGTTTTTGTTAAATCATTTTTTCTTATTTGAGTAATTTCCATTATAACCTCCTCTTTACTTTTATCGGCTATAAAACCTCGTAAGTGGAAAGTGTTGAAGAGGAGGACATTATTTCCAACTCGGATGGTACAAGAACAATATAAATTATTGAAAGAAAAAAAAACATTGTTTATCTCCGAACCATATTGTTCAACATTAGTTTCCTATTGATAAAATTGTGTTCTGTAAGCCACTTATTGGCCAACATTTTAATGGTGGATTTCTGTGCGCGCATTCTAACTATCCGCTGGAATGTTTTCATCTCTTTAAAAACTAGTTTATACCTTGAGGAGAGACCCTTTGTAAAATTTTTGGTCTCCAACAAAAGGACAATTGTCTCGCGTGAAGTGGAAAGACACTCACTGGGTACAATAGCCTCTGCCCTGCCGGAACTTTATCCTGGATAGTGAGTGAACTATTTCCACTAATTTCACACTAAGGGATGCTGAAATCATCTGGCCCCTTCATAAATAGAAAAGTCTTTTTCAAATAAATAGTATATACATTTCCTTCCTTGACCTTCTCAGCAGCATAAGATTCTAGTCATTAACGAAGAGTGAACCCTTGCACATTACTATATGTAAAACAAACTCTGCTTTACAATCAATAGTTCAAATATTGATTTAAATGTTGTGAAACGCATAGAGTTCGTTTTGGATAGTAATACACAATTCCCTAACTCACAGGAAACACTTAGAACTAAATCGCCAAATATCAACAAGACGTCTTTAATTTTGAGCTATATAAATGCTCAATACTCTTTACATTTGATTTTTATTTGAAAAGGTGGATATTGCACAAAAATTTCATTTATCAATTCTTATTTACATTTCAATGAATATAAACCCTATAAAAAATCACTATATACAATCTGCCTTTTGTTTGCGCATTAAGGATTTCAATTTTTAATTTTAAAATAAATACAAATTATTTCACGAATAAATAATTTAATTTTTTTTATAGTATATTTATATAAGTGTTTATAACTATTATGGTATTCATGCAAACAATGTTATTAAATACGACAATGTTAATAAATGTCACCAATACGACATTACGTGTATGGGTGGACGGGAGGGTCAATACGACATTACGTGTATGGGTGGGCGGTTGGGTCAAAACAATAGTACGTGTATAGGTGGGAGGGTGGGTCAATTCGACAGTTCATGTATGGGTGGGTAGGTGGGTCAATACCACAGTACGTATATGGATGGGTGGATTGTAATCGTGGGTGTTGAGTGACCGAACTAGTTGATCGCTACTCTGATGAAACCTAATGTTATTGGTGAAATCTAATTAGATCTCCTGTTATAAACCAAATAAAAGTTCTTTTTACAATGTCTGCCTTACTATCTGGTCTTTCAACCATGCTAACGTGTGGTAAGGTATAAGAGATGTTGATGAACACTTTTTTTATTTTTGTTAACATTTCCCGTTGTTAACACACCGTTTCCAAAACTGCCAACCTTCCGCTGGATAATCAGTAACCAATATCCCAATAGTTTTGTATCGTCAGCGGGCTAAAACATGATTTTTTATTTCTACGAAGTGCGTAGATCGTGTGTATAGTATATAATAATAAGTGGCATTGAATACGGTACGATCATTAAAGGTTCAATCAATTACATCATAAGTTGACATTAGAAGTTTTTCATTTGTAATCCTCAACAATGATCTTTAAAGTGTTACATATTTTTAATTGTAAGAATTACAAAATTACTAAAATGTTATAAATTTCACCTTATAGTCCACTACAACAGATTGTTCACTTATCAAATGAGAATTTAAGGATACAATCATTACTAGGATAGAAAAGAAACACATTTATTTGGCGTTTTTTTTTGTGAAGTGAACTGTATAAAACTGTACACAGCATTTTTTTATATACTATTGATCTGTGCGGGGAGCTTATTCAGACAGAGTAAGGGGGAGAACCAGTACAGTACAAGGTAAACATTACTGATCAATACTTAATGTTGAAGCCAGAATCCCTTTACCTCAAGTTCAAAGTCCTAACGCCTTAGATCACTTGGCCACCAGCATCTCAAATTTTGACATATTTCATTTTGCCCATCAAATACAAGATACAACAGAAACCCAATAAGGTCCTTAGAAACCAATTGCCACTGTAAAATCTGACATATATTAACTGATAATAATATATAGTTAACTCAAGTTAACTTGTGACATGATAAAAAGCAGAATGTTATAAATCTGAGGAGACTTATACCCAATATACATGTTGACACGTAATAGTAAAAGCCCAGCTTGGTACATAAGTTCCTTATCCCCTTCCTAATTAGTCAAAAACTAACTTTAAAAGGGATCACGTGTTGTGTTACAACTGTTGGGAGGATTATAGGTAACGAAGATCATTTTTTTAAATGCATTATTGTTTACAGTGATAGTTGTGATAATGAGGTTAAGCAATTTTTTTGTCAATTTAACCTTAATCAATTTTGTTCATGGTTAATGATAGTGTGATCTTTACAAAATATATCGCTTTCATAACCAGTTTTTATTTTGTAATAATTATCAACTGATTTATTAATATTGATGTAAAAAAATAATAATTACGATTGAATAATTAAAATTGATTAGCTATTAATCATTCTTATCAATAAAATTAGGTAGCGTAGATTTTTAAGTATTTTTTTTTTTTTTTACTACTTAAAACAAATTTATAGATATTTTTGATTTTATAAGAAAATAAAAAACAATAATTGTTTACGTGCTCTTTCTGTGTTAAAAAATTTATTTTAACTGATTACACCACTGCAATGTTAATGAAACTTTTATGAAACTTAATACGTTGTAATATTTCAATATCTAGCTCTTAAAATCCAACAGATTTATTTAATCCTTATATTATGTCCATATAACACGAGCATATT
Source organism: Stictocephala bisonia (assembly GCA_035578905.1). Taxonomy (NCBI): domain Eukaryota; kingdom Metazoa; phylum Arthropoda; class Insecta; order Hemiptera; family Membracidae; genus Stictocephala; species Stictocephala bisonia. Next base: position 59,294 of record JAQJVL010000660.1, on the reverse strand, counting down.
CATATGTTTTGCAGCAATAAACTGGCTGGAAGCTGTTCCAGTTCTATGGTCGGTCAGACTGCAGGCTCTTCTATTGGTGTCGTGCCGGATGCGACCGTGCCAGAAGCGACCCGTGCCGCAAGCGACCCACCAATCGACCACCATGCTACTAGCGACCACGGAAGAATTTGGAACAAGATGGTCGCGATGGCGAGGTGGCCCAAGCACTCCGGGAGGTCAGTGATCTCATTTCTACCCCTACAATTCTGATGTTGTTGACCTGCTATGGAATGTTGGTTAAAGAGTTTGCATTGTTTGACAGACAACCCCCTACAACCCTCTGCACTGCACTGAGCCCTCATTTACCTTGTGACTTTGAACCACTCTAGATCAGTGTTAAGTTTGATTTACAAGTGTTTTGTGCGATGGAAGAATCCTATGTTATTACTACTAAAAAAGGAAAGCCTTCTTTAGTGTTTGGGATGTATTCATACCGGGTGCATAAGAATACTCAAGAAAACATATCGTGGCTGTGTATTAAAGAGAAGAGAAGCAAGTGTCGCGGAAGAGTCAAGACAAGACTGAAGCATGAAATAATACCAGGCACTACTACGGAGCATTCTTGTATACCAAATCAAGCGGAATTGGAAGTCAAAAGAGTAACTCATAACTGTAGGAAAAGAGCTAGAGAGGAAGTTACAGTAAACGTGATATATAAAGAAGAATTTTCGGGTCTCTATTCTCAAGGATTTGAACTCGTGACTGAAGTGCCAAAATATGACTCAGTTAAAAGTGTTTTATATCGAGACAGAAGAAAATCAATCGGGACTGATCAAAATCCTTAATCAAGTAATGAAATTGTTCTTCTTGATAACGTTGCCAGATGGAAGAAGTTTCTTATTGGCTGATAAAACCATTAGGGACAAGAGGATGATAATTTTTGGAGTTGAAGGTACTGTGCAACTGTTAGAGAAACAAAACGTGACATTTTTTTGACGGTACATTTAAAAGTTGCCCCATGCAGTTTTGCCAACTTTATTCCATTCACGTTGACATTGGAAGTTCTGATACAGAAACAAACGTCTGCCCTGCTGTGTATGCTCTCCTCCCTGACAAACTGAGGACATGTACTTCCACATGCTTGTAGCTATAAAATAATCTTTTCCTTCGTGGACGCCTTCCACAGTCAAACTTGATTTTGAAGTAGCTATGATTTCTGCAATTCTACGAGTCTTACCAAACACACAAATCTCAGGATGTTCATTTCATTTCAGCCAAAGTATATGGCGGAAAATCCAAACAATAGAAAGAAAACCAAGACGTTGCAAGGACAGTCAGAAGATGTGCTGGGTTGGCGCATATTCCACCTCAACATATTGATGATGCCTGGCTCACTATTATGGAGGACGCTCCAAAAGACAATGTCAAACTATCAGACTTCCTGGACTACTTCGTGGAGCAGTGGCTAGAAAACCGTACCATAACACGGAATATTTGGAATGTTCATGAATAGTGACATCGCACCAACTATGCAGTAGAGGAATGGAACCCCAAGTTAAATACTTTAGTTGGAAGAAAGGCACCCAACATTTGTTTTCTGATAGAGAAATTGAAATCAGTCACTATGGTGGTTTCATTCATTTTGAAATCGAAGGAACTAGGAGTAAGTGGAACAAAAAGGAGAAAGGTCTTCAACAATATCGACCAAAGAATAAAAAATATTCTCGAGGAGTTCAATAAAGGGGGAGATTTGAAGAAATGTTTGAGTGCATTTTGCTATGTTAATAAGTTATAATAAACAAACAAGTCATTATATAGATACTGTATATAGATATTTTAAGAAATGACGAAGCTATACAGCTGATTATTTTATAAGTAAAAAATTTAAAAAAGTAAAAAAATATGGCTGCTTAATGTCCAACCCCAAACCTCCTCGTGGTAGCAGCTGGAAACTAGAGATATGCCAACAGATATATCTCTAGGCTAATATGGGGCTCTGGCTGCGAACAATGGATCGCATGCGGCACTGAAGCTACCATCAGGGTCGCTACTGGTACGATTTTTGCCGGGTCGCACCCGGCACGTAACCAACCACTTTGGGTAGCAGTAAAATGATTCTACCTTACCAATTCTGAGAATACCACAAGGAAGACTATTTTAGTATAAAGGTCCTTTTCAATTGAAAAAGCCATAAATAAGAACATAACTATCTAATGATAACAACGGCCAATATTAAGTTTCATTTTAGTACACCAAATTACTAATTAAACTAAACAAATTGAATTGTATATAATACATTATATATTTTCTATCATACGACTGTGATTAGATTCATACAAATAATTAAGGAGTTAATATGACCACGGTCTTAATATATCTTTTCAAAATGATTAGTTCGAATTTATCATTAAGACTTCTCCTGCATCAACTGTAGTTTTTTTTTATTTCTTTACTGAAGGGGGGTATCAAACTCATAATCACATAATTTAACCTGCTCTTAATTTGTTGTATATGAAAACATATATCTTTGAAGAAATGAAATATGTTTTTATTTTCCATAAAGTCTGTCGACTGAAAGTCGATTAACAGTTTTTATCCAACGAAAAGTGGATACATGAGAAAAAGAGGCACAGGAAACTCATATGCCAAATTAATTAAATCACCGGTCAAAGAATTTTGTTCAGATGTGTATAATTTCAATTTACTAGGATTGGAAAATCCAATAAATAGCAGGGTAAAGAGTCTATTGTGCTAAACAGAGCCGCTTGATTTTCAATTCATCCAAAAACAACATGAACCCACCCCTTTGATTAAATGGGCCTGTAGGGGGAGAGCCACAATTGAGTCACTCACATCAAAGAGTTTACAATCACCCTTGTACAGAGTGTTTTACGAACCCAGCAAGTTGTAAATAAATATTGTATTCATTTTGTACTTTTACTTATATCATTTTACTGATATCATTTTGTACTTTACTTGTACATTAGTAATTTGTATATTTTTTAGTTGCGAAATTGGTTTAATGTGCATGAAACTGACATATGTCTTATTTTCATCTCCGTTTGGAAATGAGACTTATATGTGTAATGTAAACAACTACCTAAAACCTGTGTCAACTCCAATTAATAGATAACAAAATCACAATCAATTTAGCTGTCTTTCTACAAATACACTTGATTCAAATGACAGACTGAGGTCAACTATCATATATTTAATAGCAACTTAATTATATTATTTTAAAAACTATTGTCATTAAATAGGTAACTGTTTCAGTCAGCAGTATGAAAGTATCATGTATAAAAAGTGGGTTGAACAATTAAAAAAATTGTTTTTTTTCGGGAAGCAAAAAATACATTTTTACAACTAATGCGTCACTGTCCCCAAATCTGTAAAATTATTATATATAAGGACTTCTAAATTAATTAAACAGTTTATAGATTTTATCACACGCAATAAAATACTATCGGTAAGATATTAATGGTTTTTTCCAGTTCTGTCTAAACTAAGAGAAAAATTAAAACCATCCCCTTTAACTTAAGGGTGTTCGAACGGACGCCTGGTTTAGCGCTCTAAGGAATATTGTTTTAGATTTTATCGCAACTGCTGCTAAGAGTAGTAAAGATCCTGACTCACGTATTCTTTCTCTCTCTCCCCCTCATAGCCCCCGCCACCCCCACCACACAAATTCCACAGATGGGAATAACTCCCAAATATACAGTAAACTCCAGGAATGAATTTTAAATATATTATTATTCTAATTCCATAGCCAAAGATAACTGTACAGATTTCAACTCAAAACTTAAACAAATATAATTCATATAAAAGTAATTAGTAAACCCTTAAACAAAAAATTATTTGTCTTTTAGACTTACTATATACTAAGTTGATTAGTACCTTTTTTCCACTATATTCTCAAAAGTTAAATAAATCATATCACATGGTTTGTTCATGAGTTATGCACCAAAAAGGCCAAATTAGTCACTTTGGGCAACCATATCTCCATAAAAAAATTTTTTTGACTTTTTTTCCCTTAACATACTTATTACTTATAAGGATACTGCCAATGTTGTATGACACATTTAAAAAAATAATTCGATCGAACACCCTTAATGTGCTGGTACAGGGAGGAGGGCTACAGCTGAGTCATTCACATCAAAGATTTGACAATCCCTTTTTGAAAGAATTTTTTACGAACTCTGCGAGACATAAAAGTCTAAGTATGATACTAAATTCCGTATATATTAATTCCGGTAATTCACTATCACTACTTTTTTGTTTCCGTTTTAATTCACTGTCACTTGATAAATATTCTATTGCTCTAAAAACTGTTCCACAATCATTTTTACGTCCACTGTGGTATTCCTTATCCGCTAGGAATCCGATTTCACTGGCCTTGTCTTATCGATTTCCATGAACTTACACACGGAGAGCTCATTCGGCGGTAAGTCAATCATTGGATTTATCATTTTGTAATCAACTTAAGTATCCACCTTACGCAATAAACCTAACCTACCCTAACCGTAATTGCGATTAAAAAATGTAGTCGTAGAGAAGTAACGAAAAGGTCCTCATAAGAATTCTAATAAATAAATAAGTATTCCATTTCCATCCAAATTATGTGTATGCATAGATAGCATACTAATGTAACAGAAAGTTATTAAACCCGTTCTTATGTCAGTGGTAGGATGCCTAATTAGTTTTAAAGGATCTGTAATAATTGGGTCAGTAAAACACAATATTTTAATAACCTTAAAATCTATATTTCTGATTCGAATGATTTTCAATTTAATCAATATTGACAACAAAGAAAATCCTCTTTCATGTAATAGAGCCATTGTTGTCGGTTCTGTGTTAATCGATGTAATATAAACAAGAAGGGAACTGCTGGGTGAGTTGTGCTTTTAAAATTGTTTTGTGTGGCCAAGATGAGAATAATTTAAATCTCGTCCCATGAAGGGTTTGACAATGACAAAGCCAGTTTTGTTTCTAATGAATATATTTCTATGATAGCCCCTATTTTTACAGCAATATATAATACATATAATTTAGATGAAAAAGTTAATAATTCCTTATATTTTCATAATTAAGTTATATTATTAAATTTATATTTCGTTCATAATCGATATTTCATGTTTTAATTTAATTATTAGGTTAGTTTTATGATCGTAGGTAATAAAAGTTCAAAGTGAGGCTAAGAAAACAATAGACTTTTTAGTCCCACCTACCCACGATTACACGTAGAGAGGTAATGGACCACCCTCCCTCCCATGCCCACCCAAACACAGAGAGAGGGAAAGATCCAATCACCCTCCAATACACATACAGTAGAAAGGAAATCCAATACGGACCACCCACTCATCCATAATCTTACCGTGGTATTGGCCCACCTACCCTCCCATAAACTCACGGTAAATTTATAAGCTGTAACTCGTAACTTGCAAGCGTAATTTGCTAAGTATGACATCGGAGATTGGTTAAATCTATTTTATCTTTATAATATAGCCTATCTATCACCCTATACAATATAAACCATTTTTTAATATAAGTAGGGAAATATGCCGATAATGCCGTCAGAATTTAGGATTTCTGCGCCAAAGAGGGTGGCCGCGCGATTACCGCCCCCCCCCTCCCCACTCTCACTGGCTATACCGTTGGAGGTTCTAGGTTAAATGCTAGAATAAAGTGGATACCCTGTATACTTATTTGTATTTATATATTTCTATTAACCCATATTTTTAAAACTGTATTGATAATTACATTACTGCATTTAAATACTGATTTCATATATCATTATATTCGTATGTATTTAATGCTATATTCACGTGGTACCTAAGCTACAATTTAAAATCAGCGAATGACTGTCATGAATGAAGAACCTGACCACTCGAGGTAACTGCTTGACCTTGACTGGTCGTTACACGGAGGGGTCAAGGTACTGGAGTGACTACAAACAACAAGAACGAAAGTGGACGGTGAACACTTTGCAGATCCTGTTTAACCGTTACACCTTTGTTGAGGTAGCGATGTGATTACATAACATCTTTCCAGCTGTTTCTTCACACACCTTTAGCTTTCAATTTTTTGTTTGTTAGCAGATAATAAAACAGATTAATGGCATTATTTAGGAGAGAAAAAGTACATACTACGAAAGTTTGATGTCTTTGTAACAATATAAATCTGACATTTAAGTGATTTATGAAATACCAGTTTTTAATTAGATGCTAGCTTTACAGATAAAATAGCAATTACTTCAATACACTGAGGGAATCTCATGAAAACAATTACAACAGTAAACCGATTCGTTTTAATAACAATAATTATCCATATTTTATTTTGTGGGATCCATACATTTTATTTTAATAGTTACACACATTACATATTCAAAATGAATTAGCTACTACTACTGGAGCCTTCCTAATAAACCAGTGCAGCCACTTTTTATGATAGTTCTTTACCAAAGTTGACATATAACTATAATACTTTATTGTATGTGGTAATTGTGTATCTGTGTTAAATCCCATGATATACCATGTACTTTACTAAGCTACAATAATTTCTTTTAAATAGTAATATTTTCATTTAATGAAAATAATACTACAAATGTTATTATTGCATACAGCTTTTACCAAGTTGATCAGTATTACATCTTTAATTGATAATATATCTATTTATTAACGAGCAAACTTAGTAAAAATAATCAGTCAGTGAATGTATAGGAAGACACATGGCTGACGGTCAACACATTAGCAGTTACTGGAACAGTTGTGGAGTCCACTCCAAAACCAGTCAATTAAATTACGTAACAAAAACACAGCCTGCCTGGCCTCTCTTCTAGATTACCTTGACTGACCCATCGGTAACTGCCAAACATAACAGGTTGCCGGTTATCGGTAACTACACCATTCTCATGCTTGTTTTATGAAATGTAACTTTCCTCCTTCGCTTTTATACTACATATCGCAAATTATATTAAGCACAAACTAGCTGCATACAATGGTACAACATGGTACATACAATAATTGTGACATACTCATTGACCAGTATAAAACAATTATTGTATGTACGTATTTCTAACTATCCCTAATATAATTACAGTGTCAAATTCATATGTTAAATATAAAACTATTTTAATATGAGGAATATTGTGATTTTTATTTTGTAGAACATCAGTTTCCAAGTTAATTTCATGTAAGTGCTTTTGAGTACAGGGGTATGGAATTCTTCATTTTATAATCAGCTTTGTGGCTTTATCAGTGTACTTGTACATTTGTACAGTTTTTCATTCTACTGTAACCTGTGTTTTTATCAAACTTAGCTGTCTTATTTTAGTATCCATTTTAAAATAAATTACCTATTGTCTTTTTTTACATCTCGTGTAAATAGGTTTTTAATTACAATGCTTTATTAAAAGAGTTTTCAAAGTCAGTACAAGGAACTACTTTTTAACGTACACCATTACTAGACTACATACCGCTCCCGCACTCCTGCGAAGATGATGCAATACAGCTTAATCGTTGCACGTTGAAACCTGTTTAAATGTCATTCACTATGTACACCCATTCAAGGTCAACACTGCATTTCCTGTCATTGGTAATTTCACCACTATTAGCGCTAGTGTTCCAGCCAATTACTATATAAAGGGCTGACACTGGAAACTCTTCCTTCTTTGTTCAGACATTCAGGTGGTAAGTACTATCTTGAATAATTGATCATAGTAAATTATCACATATACATTGTCTTAACTTGCTGTTGAGTCTACGGTATTTTGTTGTACTTTTACAATACTTTACATAAATTCTTTAAGTAAATATTATTTCTATCTTTATAGTTACTATATTACGTTTCAATTGTATTTACATAAATTTTGTTTTTGGTATTAAATTAATTAATTTTTCCTGTTAGATAAGCCATTAGTAACACACATTTGGTTTACTTTAATTTACATTAAATATTTTGTCTATGTTTTTTAATTGCTTCTAACAATCTGATTTAATTTCGATACTTTTTAGTTTCAACGAGTTTATTTCGAAATATATATTATAAATCATTTTGAGTTGTGTATTATAAATCATTACCACTGTTCTTGTGCTAGATATTGTGCGTTCTCTTACCGGTATTTTATAACCGGTACGTACGTTAGAGTCAGATATAAATTCATTTAACATTTAAATGGTTTTTAAAGTCGTAACTTGTTTTATTATATTTTATTTAAAATTACTCTTGTATATTTTAATATTCATCTTTGGGTTATTAGCCTGCAGTTTATATTTGCTTTTAGAGGTTCTTGTCAACTATTTCTATAACAATAATAATTGTTATCTAATCTATTAACATAGCGATTAGGTGATAGCATATTGTTATAAATTAAGAATTTTCATCAAGCTACCGTTCTCTTTACGGTTTTCCACAAGATTACTCATATACAGTACTTAGAAAAAAATCGTAGTCTTTATTTGACTGTTAAAGTGATAGGATATCGGGAATTTCCAATAGTAGTAGAGAATTTACTTGGTTAACGTAGTACTTTTCATTAAGTTTCCGTTCTCTTTATTTATACAGCCGGTACTTATACTCAACCTTTTGACAAAAAATCTTGGTCGTTATTTGACTGTCAAAGTGACAAGTTAGTTAAGAATTAACTTGTGATTGTTAAGTGGTTACTTAATTAACGTAGTAACTTTCCAAAGCTACTGTTCTCTTAAACGTACTTTAAGAGAGTATATTTATATATATATATATATATATATATATATATATATATATATATATATATATATATATATATATATATATATATATTCCATTAATACAACGAATAAAATACAACGAATGGTATTATTTTAGTTGTAGAGAACAACACCTATTATTGACCCACCCACCCACCCATACACGTACAGAGGCTTTCACCCACCCACCCACCCAAACACGTATAGTGGCATTGACACATCCACCCACCTAAACACGTACAGTGGCATTGACCCATCTACCCACCCAAACACGTACAGTGGCATTGACCCACCGGCCAACCCAAACACGTATTGTGGCATTGACACCTTTTAAAAATATCATTTGTATTTTGCCTATCTTTGTGTCAGCATTACGCAAGTTCTATTAAGATGATTACCACTAGTGCTCGAAATGGTAATCTTTTAAATGTCTCATACAAAAAAGTATGCAAAAAGTATTCCACCGATTACAATGATGTTTTGAGTGCTCTAACTGATAAGAAAAACAATATTCTCGACGAAATTAGATCCCAATTGGGTAAAATGAGAAGCCTTAAATGGTACATTGCTGTTCGTGTAACCTTTTTCAAAACTATAGACAATTCTGAAATTTACTCATCACTTATCTTCCACGGTAAAACTAGGGCTTTGTTGTCATCTGATGATCTAGATAAGCAATTTATGGAAGCCCTTGACAAGATACTGGAGAGTATGACGAAGTATATCAACGTGTTACCGGAAGATATAAGAGGCGAGTCCAATGGAACACTGTTTGAGGGGAAATTGCGGGGCTTCTTCGTCAATGCAGCTTTCTATAGCGTATCGGAATTTTTGGAGGTGACTGCGCACTAAAAATCAAATATTTCAACGACTCCTGTGTAGGCTATTACATATATATATATATATATATATATATATATATATATATATATATATATATATATATATATATATATATATTTATATATATATATATATATTTGTTTTAACCTATTTATTTGTTTAACTTTACTTAATTTTGACGCATGCTATAGAACAATGTATTGTGTTTATGGCAATAAAGAATATTATTATTATTATATCAGAGACGGAAGTGGTTGGCAACTAAACAATGTTGAACAGATAGACTTATGTATAGTAAAATACCAACCCCTTGTAGCAGCTTCTTACATACCCATCCCTAAAAGTTTGGCAGTTCTAATATACAAAAAATTATATATATATATATATTTTTAATTATATATATATATATATATATATATATATATATATATATATATATATATATATATATATATTAAAATGCTCAGCGTGATAACTACGATGACCAGAAGTCTAACGTATGCATTTGTACAAGGTTCTATAAATTTTATAACTATTAGTTAACGCACCACATCTTCAATTTATGTTTTAATATGAGTTGAAGGTCACTTGCATAATCAATATAAATACAAGTTAAAGTAAAACTAGTAGTCAAAATGTTGGCGCCACTACAAAGAGAAAAGTGCATCGTTCAAATATGAAATTAAAAACAAAATATAAGTTTATTAGTGAGCAAAAGCTGTTATTTTACTTTATTTAATTATTTTAGCTTTTTATTATCACTATTTCGTTGTAAAATGGTCAAAACTATGAAATGCCATGTTTGAACTTGACCTTCTGCCAAAACCACTGGCAAGACGAGATTTTATTGGCGCTGTGTCTGAGAAAGGAGGGGAGGTGAAACATTATTATACCTTCAGCTGACACCACCCCCACCTTTCATCTGTGCAGTACTACTGCCATGCAGTGTTTCTTCTCAGGATTCTATTGAAATAAAAAGGATTTTTCACAGTAGAATTATTTCAATACAATTATTTCGATTTCATCCAAACTGTGCTGTTTTCAAAATAAAGCTGTGGCGAAAGAGACAATATAGTATATTATCCAAAAAATATTGTATAAATATAAATTTAATTTGGCATTTTATTTATAAATTTATAATTTTACTCCCAGAAATTTAAAATGAGGTGAATCTTTTATTTTGTACGATGACCTTGGTTAGCATGTTTGAGGCTCGAAATGTTAACCCTCTTTTACAGACAGTCTGGGAATTAGATCTAATTTGATAAACGAAACCTTAATTTGTAAGGTAAGCATGTTTTGAACACTCTGTTAGTTCATCCAAAACAGGTTATATGAAATAGAGATCGTATCAGACTGCGAGGCCATATCTGCACCCTAATTATGTAAAACCCATCCCATGTAAGCCTTCATGTATGAAAACGAATTTATTCTGATATCGTCACCAACAATAAATACCATTAACAAACTAAATTGGTATCATTTAAGCATTATGATCAAAACTAACCCCCTGGCCGTTACACCAAACTGTCCTTAATGTAACTCAATTTTTGGCTCCTTTAATTTTTATATGATTTTTTAAAATCCTAATTACTAACCAATATGTAACGTATTATAATGTATTATAATTACATTAACTTAACTAAAGTTAACTAAAGTGAAAGGAATTTAATACCTCATAATATAATTTATTTTATGCTTAATTTATGACCCTGAGATCAACTCTACATCAAAATCAGGAAATTGATTTTTTATATATTTTTTGATAACTAAACGTAGACATATAACTATTCACAGATTAACACATAAACTAAATATATAATTTGTTTAAAATTGTATAAGGAGGAAGAACATATATTTATAAACAGATATACATACGTGGATACACAACATTAAAATATGTATCCACGTATGTAATAGTGATCCAATTTTTCTTAGTCCCTAATTTTCTCTGAAATTAAAAGTTCACGAAAGTCAGTAGACCATGTTTCATGACAAATTTTAAAATAACACCTAGTTACTGTAAACAATGAGAAGACAGATAAACATTAGCAACTAAAAACAGTAAAAGATGTTTAGAATTTCAAAGATGACAGAAATTAAACAAAGTGGCTGTCATAATATTTTATAGTGCAGTCCTGAAGTTCTAAAGCAGTTTACTTTGCTAGTTGGTCTAAACTGACACACCAAATTTATCTTAAAGAAACGGTTACCACCATAAGTATGGTGAAAAACGTGTAAAGAAATAAAATTATGTATGTCTTTTTTACTCGTTTACAAATTATAAATGTTTATGCTTTAAATTGTTGTTGCAATTTGATACCCATCGTCTAGGTAATTAAATATTACAATGAAAATATTTCTATTAAAAGTAATTCATTTCAAACTAATGTATGTATGTTAGGCTAGTTACCATATACCAATAATCACGGCTGACTACAAATTATACTTCCGATCTCCATTAGAAATCGGTTGCAGATTGACCTTGACTAATAAGTGCTATTAGGTTCAACAAAAATGCTATTCAATATCACTGTACGGTTTATTGTGTGTTTATATTTGTAAAAATGGATGGAAATAAATCATTATTATTATCATGTTTTGGTTTTCAGTTCCATTACCATGCTTATGAGTTCTTGTTCAGAAACTGGGCTAAGAAAAAGAGATTGGAACTGGGTTGTGACGTCTTTCAAAGTGTCGTCTGATGAAGAACACTCCACTGAGATGTTCTGAGCTACAGAAGAAAAAAAGGCGCAAAAGGTGTTCACTACATCGGATGGATTCTTTATAGTTTCACCTTCATCACTTAAGGAGTATATTTTCATTTTGTGAATGTGATAAAGATTTATGGTCATTGATTATCCACCACAATGCCTTTAACATTTGGAAGAGTTCACCACCAATTGAGAGATCCAATCCTGCTCAGCCTGGCATTTTTTTTCTTTCTGTAGTCCTGTTTTACTTTCCGATACTCAAATCGCAAAGGGTTGGTGAAGTCAAGACTGTGAACGTCAAGAGAATTGGTTGTTCTTGGGCCTAAAAGTGAGACGTACGGTTTTTAGTTGGTGACTTAGATAACAAACTTTTCATCAGTCGCTTTGAAGCCATTGTTGGATTTTTAGAATGTTGGCATTAGTAATCCGTCATGTTAACTGACTTACAATCACACAAAACAATATACAGTAATCTGATTTTCCATTGAACTATCATAAAATTAACTTTACACGAACTTTATAGATTATAATTTTACGAATTTCACAAAACTTTTATGTCTTCAGATCTACTTGTCTACAACGCTGCGGCTTTCCACGCAGTCAACTTACACAATTTCAGTGACTTCCTGTTTACAATTTTGTTAATTTCAGTTTACCAATTTGTATTATGATAGTGGCGGGGTTAAATCTGTTCGAACATTTGAACTCGAGAAGTTGCATGCAACAACATAATATTTAATTGTTGTTTATTTCCTTTAGCTATTTAAAATTTTATTTTACATTCTACTTTTAAAACACATCATACCGTCAAGATTTGTTTTTCCGTTTTGTTGTTAAAAATTATTTAAGGAATGGCTTATTTATCCAGGTGCAGTTGGGGCTAAAAAGCCCACTAACACTTAACCTGGGGACCATCGGCTTAACGTGACTTCCAAACTTTCATCCTCTTGATCCACCGTCTTATACCCACCCATTCACGTTGACCCATCTACCCATTCAGGATGACTCATCCACCCATTCATTCACGTTGACCCATCTACCCATTTACGTTGACCCACCCACCCACCCATTCACATTGACCCACCCACCCATTCCCATTGACCCACCCACCCACCCATTCCAGATGACCCATTTACGCTAACCCACCCACCCACCCATTCACATTGACCCACCCACCCATTCCCATTGACCCACCCATTCCAGATGACCCATCTACCCATTCACGTTGACCCATCCACCCATTCATTCACGTTGACCCATCCACCCATTCATTCACGTTGACCCATCTACCCATTCACGTTGACCCATTCACCCATTCATGACTGCCCAAACAGGGCAATGACTTTTGTGGTCGAATTGGGATTCGAACTCAGACCATTTGTCTTCGTGGCTACTAGTACTGTTATTCGTAACTTAAATTTAGCTAATCTCAAATTGTATAGTTTTCTATACAATGTTTAACTTATATATCGTTTTTATCTATACAACAACGTGATGGATATGTTTTACTTTTTTATCTAAAAAGTAAGGGCTAAATTATCATATCTATATTAACAAGGCTCACTACTGTTATTATTGTAATGACATTTAATTTCAAAAGGTTTAAAATTCAATTGTACACTAAACAAATTCAATAACCTTACGTTTTAATAAAAGTATCAAGATGGCTGACACAGGCTAAACTAACGCTTTTGATCAGACATGGTGGAAATGGATTAGAGTCGGTCCATTGAAGAGAATGTAACTTGACAAAAACCAGTTACCTATGAAGCTGTCTCAGTACTAATTTTATTATAGTACTGTTTGTTTACTTTGCACAATATCCTGTCTTATGCATATCTTACAATTATTTGTTTTCATTAAGTATAGAGGAGTTAAACATTCTTTATTTATTTTGTAATTATACTAATAGTAAAAGTAAACAAGTTTTTAATGTCATCGTTACTAATGAAAATGGTTTTGGAAGTGCGGGATTAATCTAATGATTGTATTAGCATAAAGTTACTATTCGACGAGAGAAACTAGCATTTACTATATATGAGAATAATATATTTGTTATGAAAAAAAAACATTATTATTTTATGTTTCCTCTTACAACACGTACTATTAGTGACTAGTCTCTTATAAACTGAAAACTCTTATGAAATGTATATATTTCGTTGTGTTTATATTTAATGATGTCAACAAATGTTTTATTTAAGAATGTCTGCAAGAGGATGTTGCCTTTAATACCATTCAGGGTGCCAGAGTAATATTGACGAACTAAGTATGTAATTTAGAAAGCTTATAGTTCGAAGAAGTAAGTAAGGTAGGGGATGTTTATTGTTTGAATTTTAAGTACATCACATTTAGCAGAAACAATAAAAACAGAACATTTACACAAAATACTTAATTTAACTAAAATTACAATAAAACTATTATGGAAATATACGGATCATAAACCATAAATAAAGTATTGGCAGAACCTCTAGTTTTACAATTAATTGTATTTGAAGATACCTGAGAAGTAGGCTTTATCATATACAACACAGCCACTCATACCACCCCCTATTTGTCAAACACTTCACCAACGACTCTGTGTGCACTAATGCTCAAACATCACCGATCACAATCATGTCAGTGGAGTGGGTGGTCGACGAGCCACTGACCTCTGAACTACAGACCAGTACCTCGCTTTCCTGACATGCAAACATCACCGATCATATCAGTGAAGTGGGTGGTCGACCAGCCACTGACCTCTGGAATACCACTGACCAGTACTTCACTTTCCTGACATTCAAACGTCAACGATCACTATAATAACAGTGGAGTGAGTGGTTGACCAGCCACTGACCTCTGGACATTTCTTTCCTGACATGCAAAGAACACCAATCACTATCATATCAGTGGAGTGGGTGGTTGGCCAGCCACTGTCCTCTAGACAACAAACCAGTATTTCACTTTCCTGACATTCAAACTTCACTGATCACTATAATATCAGTGGAGTGAGTGGTTAGCCAGTCACTGACCTCTGGAATACCATTGACCAGTACTTCGCTTTCCTGACATGCAAGCATCACCAATCAACATCATATCAGTGGAGTAGGTGGTCGGCCAGCTGACCTCTGTACCAGTCGACCTGTAGTGACCTCTCGATTACAGGCCATTATATGTATCTCTTTCCTGTTATGAAAACATCGCCGCTAGAGTGGGTGGCCGGGCTCAGGACTGCGTAAAAGAACTCTATTTCTTGAAATGCAATTATCACCCTTCACAATTATTTCAGTAGAGAAGTTGGTTGGCTAATTAGTAACCTCAGAAGTACAGACGAGTACCTCAGCCGCTTCACATGCAAACTTCTACGCAGATAGTGATCTAGTCAGCGGTTTGGGAGGTTGGTCTAGTCAGAAGGCACTGACTTCAGGACTAAGGCCAGTAACTGGTTCACTTAACACGCTTCAACATATGATTAGTGACATTCATATGGTCATACACCAAACTTACGGATGTAGTGATACATTAAAACGGAATTTTTTACTAACAACTGATTGCTAAACATAACAAATTTACTGAACAAATTTGTCAGTGATCTAACTATGATGTTGGTCTACTTGTGAGACTGGCAAGATTTGATATATTACATATCTGGTTCTGACCACTCTTGGTTTGAGGTTACAAAAAAGTTTGAGGTTACCCCTTGATTAATCTTAGGGGTGTGAGGCTGATGTGGGCCCTCCAGTATTAATTCCTAAATAGTGTTTCTTGATCTTCGTCAATAGCTGTTGTTGCTGTTTGTTATCTGCATCTTTTTAATTAGTTTTTAATGCTATTTTTCTCTCATTATAAACCCCTATTTTTCCAAATACGTTTTTACAACCATATCAAAATGATCTTTGCCTCACGGCATCTCATTATTTTCTCTAACAATAACTCGTTACACTTATTTATAACCTAACTGTAGTAGTTTGTATAAAATTATCAATAAAATATACCAAACAGAACTATCACAACGATTCCAATGCTTTACACTCAGCATGTGTTTGCCTTAATTATTATGTCTAATTGTCTATTTTATGGTAAAAAAAGGATAATAATTGTATTGGTTAATGTTGTTTTTCAATTCCATCTGATTGTATCTACAATTTAAGTGAATAAATGTCATAAATTACTGTCAAGGAAATATAAATAAGAAGAGATCTACCCTTCATTACGTCATACAATTGTAACGACTGAGGGCTCACTGTGATTGCCATTCTCCCCCTCCCTCGACAAGTAATGAAAAAGAAACATAATTTCTCAGGGAGCTGGGCCCATAATTAAGGGAAAGCCCTATAGCAATATTAATTATTTTTTAAATTAAATATTGTATGTTGGTGTTAAATTAATATTACTATAAAAATATCAGTCAACCCATAAATATTATATGTTTTAATAAATAACATTCAATATTTCTAAGACAAGCTTTTCCTACTTTTATGAAAAATATTGAACCACAATAAGTATCAACAAATTTCAATATATGTGGTTCTGAGGGATATAATACAGAAAATATTAACCGACCCAAGTCTCTTAGAAATTACAAGTTGCCTGGATTCATACACAACATCCTTAAAATTATAGAAATGCTGTTATTAAGTTCAACCTTTTAAGAATTTCAGACATTTTCGTGGTCTATTCAATGACTAGAGTTCCATCATTAGCTCAGTCGGGGGCTCGAACTTTGGTTTTGCCCTCCACAGTCCAAAGCCTTAGTCACTGAGCCACCACGCCGGCAGTTTTAGCATAAATTATTATACACACACATCTAAAGTAAGCAGATAACAATTTATTCTACTTAATTTTCTGTATTTTTGACCTAACGCTCTTGTATGAACCTTGACTAGTTTTAGAGTTTTATATTGTTGATATTTATAAGATTTTTAGGATAATACAAAAGCAATACAAAACTAAAAATGATGCCTATTAAAATACATTTTGACCTATAACATTAAAACCGAAATTTTAAATCTTTTAGCATAGAATCATTTAACACTGGAAAAAATGAGAAAACTTTAATTTTTACGTTATCAACATCAACTAAATGCTGTCAAATTCATAGGGAATGTACGATCAATATTGAACGTACAGCACTTTATTACTTATATTCAAGCCAATTTTACTATTGCGGAACTTTCCTAACACCAATTTATAGTTTGAATTGGTGTTATTACAACAATGTTCCAGTGGGTTGTTTACGATGCAGAAGTCACCAAGCCAATAACAGTGCCAGCAGTCGACGACAAAAACAGATTCATTTATAAGGGCTTTTTATTCTATTTCAGCGCACGTGGAATCAGCTACCCCACTGGTGCATTTAAAATATATCCCTATATAAAATAAAACGCTGTTGTAATAATTAATTAACCTACATTTAACTTTATTGCTTATTTTCCCTAAAATATAAAACTAAAATTCCTCCAAATAATAAGCCAATTTCGTATTGAGTAGTCTCAGTCAAAACAAAATAAACATAAAAATGTTCAACCCTTTAGAAATTATAATGAATAATTATTTTTAACTCAGCTTTCAATCGTTTATATTTTCTAAAAGCCAAATTATAGCGACTGGTCCTACGTGCATGATTAAGCCTATCTAGGATTTTTTCATATATTATTTATAAATTATAATTTAAATGTATGATATAAATGTAACAACAGTGGAATAAATAATGTTTTGTTCGATTTTATAATATTGATTTTATTATTATATAAAATATTTACTCTCATATTTTGTAAAGCATGCTGTGTGAGGGAGGCGGAATTTTGATCCGTGGGGTCAGATAAAGACCGTCATAAATATTCCTACCTTTGCCGCTCAGGCGTTATATTCCGCGAAAGAAAGTGAAAGTGGAAGCGGTGGCGAGTGAGGGACAAGGAGGGACAACAGGAATTTTGGGGTGATAGACAGTTGCACGTTACCTCGTAGACCAACGATCACTTTTGGAGCAGCCTCCATAGTACAACTTGTTACAATGAACATTTCAGGCTGCAGACCGAAGACATCCCTGCATACCACATTCTTTTACACGTACCGGATATTACTCATTTGGTGGTTCAACAACTCAGTTTTCAGAGGAGAATTCTTGCTTAAGAATCTGCAGAGGTTGGCATCCATATTGGATTTATTCCCATAGCAACAATGGTAATATGAAAGTTTAACTGTTTATCATCCAAATGTTGTAAATAAGGTGTAATTTTTAAATGTAACAACAACACCGTACCTACTGCTTTTAAAAAGCAATACTTTTAATATACATCGTAGTTCGTCTGAAAAAGAGTGAAATTAAAATGTGTTACTCCAAACGATCAATTTCTTTCACTTGTTTATTAATTTTTGTTCCTACATAGCATACATAAGAAAGTTCGCTTGTTTTCGTAATGATTTACTTGGTGTTAAATACGAGTAGATAACAATTAAACAACAATTTACTTTAAACATAAAACCGCGAATAAAACTGCTGCCCCAAATCGAGGTGTGATAAAAACATATTAAGATTGTTATATTTATTTTAAAGTAAGAGAAACACTACACGTGTATTACATTATAATTTGACTATATATAATTATAAAAATTAAACAAAAATATACATAAGCATGAAACAAGAAATTCAAATCAACTAAAAAGTAAACAATGTAAATTCTCTACAAATAAAAAAAAATCAAAAATGTATATCTGATATTAATTATTAAATCAACAACATATATTAAATTATATAATAAATAGACTTAAAATTTAATAAATCTAGAAGTGAAACAATTTAAAACGATTATAAGCAACTCTTAATAGCAGAATGTTTATACAAAACTAAAGACTTCTTTGAAATTCAACTGTAATTTATACGTACATTCTACCCAACTTTTATTATATTTATTATATTATATATTGTATACGTCATTTGAGGTTTAATGCAATAAAGATTATTATATTAGGCTTAACTGGAAGTCAACATTATAAAATAAAAATGTGGAGTTTAAGCTATAGTTTAGGTATTATTGTAATTAATTTAATACAACAAATTTAATTCAATGAAGCTCAAAATATCATGAAGTAGGTTCGTAGAATTAACTTTTATTGAATTATATTTAAATTTGTCCGTTTATTTTTTACACCTTTAATGTACTTTAATTTAATTTATTATATAAAATACAGACGGTAGGTGTCCGTTTACCTAAATGTTACACCCGTTTTCTCGCCGTTAATTAGGGGTGTGCCAAATGAGCTTAAGCAGCTTATTAAAGTAATCAGCTCAGCCACTAACAGTTCAGTGAGATCGCCTACTTAACGGCAGCCGCTATCCCCGCCCAACAGTTACAGAAAGTATGTAGGCCTAGGCCAAGAGCAGTAAACAGTAAGCTCTCATCTATATTAGTTATATTAGTTGCTGTCTGCGGCTCTCTTGCACTGTTGCGATGCGGCAAATGTGAACTAGGGATGTGCTAAATACAATTAAGCAGCTTAGAAGCAGCAGTTTATTGAACTAAGCAGCTCAGCTACTAAACAGTTCAGTGAGAATACCTTCTTTTTGTCAGCCGCTATCCCTAGTTCCCAACATTACAGAAAGTATGTAGGCCTAGGCCAAGAGCAGTGAACAGTTGGAACTTTTCTATATTATTTGCTGTCCGCAGGTCTCTTGCACTGTTGCGATGCACTGTCATTATGCACGATATACTTTGAATTAAATATTCTATTAATGGAAAAGTTTACACAAATTGTATTAAACCATATACAAGAAATTGTATAGACTTGTCTTTATGAATTTGCTGTAACTGTTTGATTTGTATGTATAACTATTCTATTTAATCTTATATTTTAATTAAAAGCAAGTTTAAAGCTGGCTAAGCAATGTTCAGTCAACAACGGTATACAGAAACAACGTGCCAAGATGTGTGCTGTAGCTGAGCTAAACTGCTTTTAATAAGCAGATGAGTGTTGCCAACTGCTTTCAGCTAAGCTGCTTTTTTAAAAAAGCAGTTTGGCACATCTCTATCGCTAATGGACGATAATTTAAATTTGATTTTTACATTCATAAAATTGCTATCTGTCATTTAGTTATAATTTGGATTTTAACTAACCTATATAGATTTAGAATGTAAACATAATTGTTTACTTTCTAAATTTAATTGTGAGGCAACGTTGGTTGTTTAAAAAATAAAGCTTATGAGGGCGATTATAATTATTATTGAATAATGTAATTATTAAATTAAACATTCAAATTAATTAAAAGCGTTGCGTAGCCGTTGTTCGACAAAGTTGTATTATTTATAGCCAATAATGAATGAGTGAATAAGTAAATAAATCACTATGAAAGTAACACGATCTGTTTCATACACCTAGCAACTTTAATAAGATGCAATACGATCTCAGAGTTAGTATACATAATGCAAATATATCTCTCTTTGTTAGGTAAAATGTTTCTACTGAGTGACCCGGTTGT
Source organism: Stictocephala bisonia (assembly GCA_035578905.1). Classification (NCBI taxonomy): domain Eukaryota; kingdom Metazoa; phylum Arthropoda; class Insecta; order Hemiptera; family Membracidae; genus Stictocephala; species Stictocephala bisonia. Next base: position 38,580 of record JAQJVL010000660.1, on the reverse strand, counting down.
TCACCCATAAATTTCCCATCTGCTGCCTTCCATCGCTGTTTGGCAGTTTCACTTTCTCCTTCTCGCGGATCAAAACGCCGCCCAGAGGAGCAACCACTTAGGTTGACACTTTTATTGACCTCATGGATCAACACTCCTACACCCTCAATAACGAATTTTGTGAACTTCGTTACAAATCATAATTATTTTCATTTGTTTCAAATGCTAAAAAGACATATATTTTGAAGAAAACTTATATCTTTGCCAATATTAACGATATTCACAGTGCAGAGTATACAGTAATCACTATACTACGTTATATTTAATAATTTAAACTAAAAATTATTTTTAAAATTGTCAGTGTTGTGGCTCAGTTGTTAAAATAGAAACCAATGGGCAACGTTTGAATACCAAACCGAGCTGAGAGTCGATAGTTCAATTAACAGTGGTTGAATAAAATTCCAGCATATCGGCATGTTATACTGACGAATCAAGGTTTTATTACAAATAAGAATGAAGAATTGTCACAGCCATTTAATTTCTCTTAGAACAAATTATTACCATTTAAATGGTTTCATTTTACCATTTAAAAGTTTATTTGTTATACAATTATATTTTGGGTGGACAAAATGTTTCTACAATTGACTTCAATGACAGTGTAGGGACTTATAAATAAAACGGATTACAGGTATATTTTTTATACAAAAAAAAAAAAAAAAATACGGATGGAAAAAATGTATTTTTTGGAACATTATATTTTTATCAAACAGCCTGGTGAGGTCCAGTGTTGTACAATTTAACGTTTGTATTAGAATGCAAGTTCACAACGTCCGGTCACAGCGTCCGCTCAATGGTTGTCATCGATGTGGAGGCTAATAGAGAAGTCTATGTTGTCCATGTTTGGTGGTAGTTATTTCCGGATATTGTTTAGGGAAGACAACTTGTATCAATCTGTTAAGCTGAATATCAGACCATAATATGTGGTTCATATCCCTTAGTTGCCCGAGCTACTACAAGTGGCACTTTCTAAGGAATAGTCGTCCTTAGTTGGTAACATTGGCTACACTCGTTCATTTAAAATAAATATATATCTTTATTCACCATTGACAGATACATAGAATCCAAGTAGGCTTCGTCAAATGGCTCTCTAAAACTAAGGATAGATTTATCTTTTTCTATATTAAAGTAAAAACAATTACAAATGGAAAAGACAATACTAGCATAGTATTCGGTCATGGCGAACCTAGACAAAGATTCATAAAGTCAGAATAATTATAAATTACTCTAGATAAAAGAAAATATTTTAACTTATTGCTAAACCTAAGTACGAACATTCCTCTCAGCTCGGCTGGTAGCATATTGAAATAATTTATTGCAAAATAGGATACTTCTCTTTCGGTGAGTGCTAGACGGTGTTTATAAGTGCGATATAAATCACTATGTCTTGTACTGTAATTATGTATTTGATTGTCTTTGGGATAATTATATTTTTTTTTGTTTTTTTGTTTTTTTAACAAAGTAACTCAAACAAATATAGTGAAAAAATGGACAGCACTTTATATTTTGAAAATAGAGGTCTGCAATATGTTTTCTGAGTACGATGACTCATAATCCTAAGTGCCCTTTTTTGCAATTTAAATATCTTATGGATTTCAACTGAATTGTCCCAAAAGATTTATTTATTTTATTTATTCATAAGACGCCGATCATCAAGATATGGGCGAATATGGATTTCGAATGAATGTGATGAGTTTAGATGAGCGAATGTAGTCATTGTAACAAACTAAGGCCGACTACTCCTTAGAAAGTGTCATTAATTAATAGCCCAATGACAAATGAACATCCGGTTGTTATCAGCTGATCCTTCTCAAAATGTGTTATGACTCTGATTGGAATCGAACTTATTATTTTTATTATTATTATTATTTATTAAAAAGATTATGCCATATGAGAGGTTTGATTGAAAATAAGAACAATAAACAAGTAATAAAGTTTTAAGATTGGCAATTGGACTTAATTGACGAATGGCGTAACAAGCCGAACTGAGTTTTGGAATAAGCCCACATATATGTCCTTTGCAGTTCAAATTACAATCTACAACTAAACCTAAAAACTTAACTCTATCAGTATTGCTAATTATTATGCAATTTTGCCGGACTTGTTAAGCCCTTATAATGTGCTAATAAGGGTTTAACAAGAAAATTCAATTAAGTGTGTCTTACTATGATTCATTATTAGTTTATTGGAGGAGAACCAATTTGACAGATCATTCATTATTGTATCAATTAATTCTGATTGTTCAAATGCGTTTTTATGTTTCAAAAGAAGTGTTGTGTCATCAGCATATAAGATTACGTCTGAAGGTTTTAAAAACTGTTTTAGATCATATATATATATATAGATATAGATATATGTGTGTGTGTGTGAAACAGGAGTGGGCCTAGAATAGAACCTTGAGGTACTCCACGATGAACGGGCAAGAATGTTGATTGTATAGATTTTCCAGAAGGGATGGTCAGGTGTACCGCTTGGTGCCGGTTGGTTAGATATGATGACAAAAGGTCATGAGCCTTACCCCGAATCCCGTAATAAGATTGTTTCTCTAGACGAATGTTGTGACTAACCAGGTCAAACCCTTGATTAAGTCTGCAAAAAGTCCGAATATTTTCATCTTACCGTCAAGAGCGGTAAAAATCATCTCTGTACATTTCTCGACAGCACATGATGTTGACCTGTGTCTTCTAAACCCATATTGGCTCGATGTAAGAACATCAAATTTATCGAAAAAATTTACAAGCCTATTATACACAATTTTTTTAAAATAATTTTGAATGGACAAGTAACAGATATATCGGCCTGAAGTTGTCAGGCTTTGTCCTTTCACCCTTTTTGAATATGGGTTTGATTTTAGCATATTTTAATTTATCAGGAAATATACAACATTCAAAACATCTGTTAATAATCAAAACAAGTATATCGGTACAGTATACAGAACAACATTTTATTACATTAGAATTAAGACCATATAAATCAGTTGAAAATGAGTTTTTTAGACTTCTTATAGCATTTATTACTTCATTTTTATCAGTCGGCCATAAAAATATACTGTTTTTATTCTTAGGTAAACAAGATAGTAATTTTATTGAGTTACCTTCGATTGAATTTGTGTCTTCAATTAAAGTATTGGCTATAGAAGCAACATATGTATTAAGTATGTTGGCTGTAAACTCCCCCTTGTAAAGTTTATCATTTAAATTTATGATTATGTCTTGATGTTTATTTTTGTCTTGTTTTTTCTTTTTTAATGAAGTTCCAAGTGGCCTTTGCCTTATTTTCCAATTTTTCAATTTTATGATAAATGCTTTACACGAATGATTTACACTCATCCCAATCATTCGTTCTTCATAATCAGCCAAATATATATAAATCAATAACAACTATCTTAGTAAATTATTCTCCACTATCAATGTTACGCAGATAATGTTGTCAATCACTAAATAACTATCTGAAAATAATGAGAATCCGAAAAGTGGATCCAAACTTTGTTTAAACAAGAAGTGGTACATTTTGAGCTGCAAACACAACATTACATGTAGGTATGTAAGAGCAATAACATTGTTAAATAAATACAGCCGACACAGCACTCATCAACTTGTGGTTATATTGTCCTACCTCTACGGGCATTGTTGAAATGTGGGGACCCCGATTTTTCGCAATATTTATACTTATTAAAATCTCTATTTTTAATTTTACCAATTTAAAGTTTATTTTGATTTTAAACTTACATTTACTAGTATATCACTATTGGTTACTTTTCTTCTTAAATACATTTTTTAATGTTTTTAAGAAGCAAACATTAAATATAAATTGTGCTGAAGGTCGATTGTTCTTTCACATGGACCTGCAGAACTCTATTTAACAAGTGAATTACTCGCCGTTACTTCACCGATCATTTTGGATTCGAACCTGAGACAACGGACTCCAAAACTCCACAGTCCAAAACTTTAATCACTGAGTCACCATGCTGGCAATAATTTATAAAATGTGGAAACAATTCTGACCAAATAATCCCTGACCTTATAATGGTCATCAAATGACAAATAAATGAAGTTTATTATTTAGATGTTTCATCAGACGAACACGTGCCTTTCATCCCATTGGGTGTGTTGCTTAAGTAGTAGAACATCAGAAAGTAGGAGTAACAAAAGTATAAGTTATGAAGTGTACAAAGTATATACTTCCATATTTTATAAATACTCCATTAATTCTGACAGCCCTCATCCCTCAACCCTGGCTAAAGTCGCGGACGGGCAGTTAATACCCAATTTGGGCAGTTGTTAAGAGTCTGCTGAGACTGTCGAAGGTTGTCGGTCATGTTGGTTTTAATCCCATAAGAATAATCTTATTTTCGAACCGAATAACAATCACGCGTATCTAAACTAAACATTTATTTCAAAACGGATTTTTCTTAAACAAATTGCATTTGATCAAGCATGAAATTTCACATTGGAATAGCTTTGAGAATTAATTCCTAATTAGGTTTATAGAAAAATTATTTAGTTTGATGTTTTTATTTTCACCTATTTTGCAAAACTAGGCGTGTGTATTCAAATTATGAAAAGCAAATCCAATGCACAATATAATAACGTTTAAAATGACAACTCACGCACAAATGTTGGTCAATAAATAACGAAAAAATATGGATTCGCAAATTACATTGTTCTTATTGGATTAAAACCAAAATGGCTGACAGCCTATGCAGACTCTTAAGGTCACAAAGTCACCTTGTGTCGGAGACTTGACTGTCATAAAATTATCCACTGGAGACTGTTAAAGAAGTTATAAAAACTTATTATCTTAAATAAATCCTACTTTACAATATCAAGCTGTATTTGCCACTGTAGCCATCTGTTTGTTGTAACTTTAATGTTGGTCTATTTCTCAGATATTTTGGACACTAACACAGGTCAAGTACTTAATCACTGTAGTTATGACGCATATATCCATTTTCATCGTTGTCCACCAGATAGCAATCTAAAATAGCTTTCGTGCAAAAGGTTATCGGCTGACTTGGGGTGATGAACATTTCAAGTGATGGACTACCCACACTCTCCCCGACTTGCACTTAGGGGGGAGTGTGTAGTCTCCCCGACCTTTATCTCCGGGATGAATGTTCTCTAGGGAACTCAAGTTAAACACCACTCTTTAAGCTCTAAAATTACTAGTTGTTATTGTGAAACATTATGTTTTAGATTAAGGCTTGTCTAAAAAATATCGATTCATTGCTCAGTTTTCTTTTTAACTGCTACACCAAGTTAAGTGCCTAAGATAGTTATATATTTTCAGCCCCCATTCCATTGATTATAGAAACAAACGAACAAACCAAGGCAATTATCATTTCCTGTATACGCGTACCTGTGCTGCTATATAACATTCAAATGTCTCAATTAGTCCCTTCAACGTTTGCTGAAGAGAGGCAGAAAGAGGAATGAAGAGAGATAGAGAGAAAAGTGAAAAGTAATTTCTTGAATAGGAAAATGGATTCACGGGACCCACGTGAGCGGTCAGTCTTCTTGTTTATAACTAAAACACACTTGATTGGTTTGAGGTAAAAATGTTTCTGTTTATTGAGAATATGAAACACGACCCCGTCCTTGCACGCAGCCCGCCTGTCCGGTCACTGGTAACCGAACTGGATGGTTTGTAAGTTAAGTGTTGGTCTCAGATTAAGTGTTAGACGGTTTCTTTGCCCTAACTTCGTCTGGTAAAATTCCCTTTAAAATTCCTTCAATTATTAAGAATTATTTTTTACTATAGTAAAATTTATTGCATCAAGAGATACTATGTTAAAATATATGAGTGTGTATGGTAGTTATTGATACAATTAAAATGTAGTTACTGTAATTACGTAGATTGTCATTATTACGTAAGTATAATATAATTAGACAAATCATACATAGTCGTTAATATTTAACATAACATGTATTTTAATTAAAGTTTTTAAATGAGGATTGCAGCTTTTTAAAGTATTCATACACTTTTTAGACACTCCCCCTCAAAGCTCATTGTCATTACGGAATGTGTAATTAATATGTATGCTTCCTTATTTATTCACTCACTTCCCTCTCCTATAAATATAGAGAAAGTAATACAAGAGACCATCTGAGCAAAATTGTCCGGTGTTCTTAAACTACTAATAACAGTTTTACATTTTATATGTTATTAATTTTTTCAAATTACTTAAACACAAATCTTTCTGGACGGTTAAAGTTCAAAAACCTTTACTTTGAGACTTTCTGATCTAATTTATAGCTACAAATGCTAAGCTAGATGTGACGTTCCTGCTTCACAATACTCTTAAATATAAGCGATTACTATTCATATATATTATTAATAGTTCTTTGAGCATATTTGTTCAGTGCTAAATAACTTAATCTGTTCTATTTTTTATTTTCAAAAGCACAGCTAAATTTAATATATTACTGTGGGTTAATAAATTAAACATTAGTATCAGGAACCTAAAAAGGTGCATTATAGAAAGATGCATTATTCTTTTCCTCACAAGTTCAAAAATCCACAGTTAAACTGGAATTCATTCTTTAAAATTAAGAGTAAAGTATTTAGAAATTTTCTTTTAACAATGTACGATAGGAAAATGGGGTGCATACCCCTTTCCCCCACATCGGCTCTCAGTCCAGGGGTGTGATAAATGGCCCATCCATCAACCACTTTGGCTTCAGTGAAAAATGCCTTTCTACTAACTTTTCATCCAATCCCACAGTGATTTCCCTTTATACAAAAAAGCAACACAACTTTCATTTTTTAACACAGATAATATTTTTTTCGCAAACTCTGAGTCACTTTCGATTTCATGAGAGAATTTCACAATTAAAAGGCTACTGGTCTGTACCATATTAATATTTTATATTTACTTCAAAAGGGTTTGTATTCATATCACTTATCGACTCACATAAACTGAAGAGTTCCTGGGGAAATACTTCCAAAGTGATTTTTAGAATTAATTATTACATATGGATCAATTTATTTTAATATGAAACTCTTATCTAACAGTAGTTCCTGCATTACTGGACTCAGTGGTGAATCCAAAGTTTCTTAGATTAAAACAATATAATAAGTTATTTAACGTGTTATTTCATATATAAGAACTCTCTACTAAATGTAATGATTCGTTTATAAAATGGTTTATTACCGAATGTAGATATTTTTTTCAAACTCACTGAATGTACTTATCAATACAGTGTTGCATTTTTATAATTAATAGTATTAATATGAAAGTGAAATAAATTATATTTATTTGTTATTGTTTCTTATTTGTTTTGTTTTGTAGATAAATATTTATAGGGTTATTTATTATGGTGTCAGTAGTTCTTGTTGAAGATGGTCTGGAGTATTATTTATGCATAAGTTTCATTTCTCATTTATTTCTCATATATTATAGTAATGCTAAAATGTAATTGGGTTTGAACCTGTTTTGTGGCATTTGTTCAATAACAAATTATTACTATTATTATATAATGACGATGAAAAAAATTATGAAGATTACCAGTGTTAGCAAGCCGATAGTGATGGTGTCAACGACAACAATGATACATGACAGCGACGATGATGGTATTGATGACTATGACGATGACTGTGATGACAACGACGTGACAACGATGATGATGGTGATGACTACGACGATGATAATGATAAACATTGCACTTTGAACGCTGCTTACAGTCAATGTACAGCTACTTAGGTCGCACTAACCATTACCTGCTAACATGTATTTGTTGATTCAGAGTACCTGGATGAAACTGCTTCGAATACCAACGAGTTACAAATCGAAATGTAATTGAATCGAAGAACATTCTTTTGCATGTTTATAATAAATCTTAGTAGTTAATTTAATTTCAGTACAATTGAAAACAAATTTATTACAACAAAGGTAAACAATTTACAAGAAAATCGTGTTGTGTGACGTTTACTTGTATTGTATTTTTACCAACACAAAAAAGTCGGGCTAAGAAACTATTTAATTTTAATTAATGATTTCATATGATATGATAACCGTAAACTAATAACATATTCCCAAATGACCCCCCTCACGACCCCCATTCCAAACTATCTTTGGACTCCCATATATAATCCTCACAATGGCTTGGGTAACATGGTCAAATTGTTAGTAAATTGTAGGTCAGTAGGTCCCTAGACAGTATGTACTCATTAACAATAACCTACATCAAGCAGACTTATGAGTGAGACAGACTATAAAGATATATAGTTAAGGCAGTTGTTGGTTGATTATGCTGTAAATTCTAGACTATAGACAGTTTATTGAAGGAAGCCTCCCACCCGTCCAATACACACGTGTGATGCTGAGGTGAAACTCATCCCACCCCATTCTCCGGTGAAAAGATTTAATTGCCTCGCTCACGCCAAAGACGGTAGCACGGAGCGTGGAGAACAGACATTTAGCTCAAAGTATTAAATACCGATAAAGGATCCCTTTCAGTTAGGGAAAATATGTTTCATTACTTGCCGGTCAAATCTATTATTATTGCTAAATAATTTAACACATACATTCTCTTTATTTGAAAGGTCGTAAATATGCCTATATTTTATTATTATTTATATATTTACTTAGTTGATATTCTCGTAGTTTATTTTATTTAAATTTAACATCCACAACTTTTATTTATTTAAACTGTTTAATAAATACTTTAATACATTTTAAATATTAATATTTTATTGCAGCATGGGCAAACATAATGTTGTTAATATTTTTACAAATAAATAATTACTAGAAAGTAATTCTAATAATTTGTATATTTCCCTAAGGTATTCATTACATGTAGTGTTAAACAACATATAACAAATAAAAGACCAACGACTGACCATCATTGAAACTAAGAGTGTTCCAAATATAAAACATAAATTTATACATACGTGTTTAAACTATAAAAAGTAATTTTACTGTGTATTTTTTAACTATCTTGAAACAAAATTAACAAAGGAATGCTGAGTTAATTAGGGATTTTAGGTTGAATACTGGATTACAACATACTAGACGTAACAACAAGACGTAACAAGAAAACTTCTGCAGTCAACAAAGAACATGCCACGGTACAAAGGTGAAATGTTATCCAGTTTAAAATTACAAGCTTCAAACGTCTGGAATTGAATCCTTTTCAACACCCAACAATAAATATTCCGTTGTTCACAGTATTTAAAGAAGAATATTTCAATGGATTTTCTCCCAAACAGCTCAGACTTCAGTGTACTGTAAATGCCAAGATATTCGTATAGAATAACATAACACGTGACATTCCAAAAGTATTATTATTATTATTTTTAGTAAAATAATCAGTTAATAATAAATGTTTTAACTAACCTATCGATTTGGGTTCATGATGAAAGGCAATTATTTTAGAAATGCTATTATATATTGGGTTGAGATAGTAAATGAGTGGAGATATATTATGTTTTTTATTTAGTTTTATGCTAATGCCTATCTGGATTATATTTTGATTAAAATATACCTGGATTATAAATAACAATTCCAAAGCTCATTTCACTCTATAACGGTCCTCTGATAAATGGAGTGAAATGTCAACCTAGACATAACATACATGTGTGCCATACACCTTCGATGGTTAACACATTCTCCAGGGAATAATTTTGTCGCAGTAGACCATCTACCTAGTGTTGACTTCTGGAACTACTTATAAGTCCGTCGACTAACAGAAGACCGGTTGTCTTTTTCCGTCCGCCCCCAAACTATTGTATGAGTTGAACAACGGCGGCAGTTTAATCTCTCTCTTAACTGTTTGCCCATCAGGAAGTGCGTTTATCAGAACCTGACTCCCACGTTTTGTAGTTCAACGTCACTTCTCTTTAATACTCTTCACGTTTACTATGTTTTACACATTTTGACATACTTTGTATGATGTTGTGATTAGAGTACATTGAAACGGGCTCAGATGTTAACAAAAACATTTTTTTCCAACTGGTTTTAGTTATTTGAAAAAATCATATTACAAAAAAGTTATGTGGATAAAAACATCAGGTGATAACATTAAATTTTTATTTCAGGGATTTCGACAGTTAATTATGTTCTCTTTAAAAAAATATATTTAAAGTGTTATGTTAGCTGTATTATTTATTTAAATAAAATGTTCTCGATATGAAAAATCAACTAAAATATGGTGGCAGTTTTAGCAAATTTTTAAAAAGTGTTCTATGTGTCTTAACACACCTCTGTGGTTTTTCAAATAACGTAATTGAAGGTGAGAAAAGAGAGCACAATTCAACCCGTAACGTCTACAATGAAAGTGTTCTGACAGATTTGTTCTGAGCCCTTGTCCCATGAGGTTAGATTCTATACAAATGGTTTTGGTTATTTTAAAAAGAATATTAAATTAGAGTAGTAGTTATGTGTATTTAAAATCAACATCGGAGGATTAAATTGAAATCTGATCTCAGAGGGCTCTAGATCATTTTATGTATATATATATATATATATATATATATATATATATGAAATTATATTATATAAATGAAGTTATTTATTTTTACCGACAAGTTTAAACTTCTACATTCATAAATAAAGCTGTAATTTTTTGACATTAATACTTTTGACATACTCTGTCAAAATTAAAATGGAAATCAAGTATGGTGGAGGGTATATCAGACTCTTAAATTAATCGAGCCATACATAAAACTTCCATTTTGGCTCGCAAGTTACATGTGTATGTCAACATTGTGAGCTACACATTATTGACGTGTACATTAGTAATCATTAGTTATGGGTGACAGAAATAATATTATGACAGAAATAAGAGAAATAAAACATTTAATTTTACATAGGGGATAGAGTTTACTAATGACAATCTGCTTCCATGTTCTAAATGCCAACTAACGTAACACATAATGTGAATGTGACTACCCAATATTACAGACTTAAATTATTTGGACACCATTTACTAAAAAAACAATAATAAAAATACAATATTCCCTTAAGTCTCAGTTTAATTTATTATACTGATCACGTTTTTTTCTCAATATAATGTATGAAAACAGTTAATTATTGTATACTTTATACCCTACTAGCTGATCCCAGTCACGTTTTCTGTAGCTTAGCCTGATTTTAACTATTAGTCGTTAATTTGACTTTATTTGGTAGAAAAATAAAGGTTTTGCTTGATTTTATCTTAAATAAAGTAATTTACAGTTGTTTTATAAATAAATAATCACCTGTTCACAGTAAAAAACAAACAAGACATGATTTCGATATAATATGAACATAAATAAGCTGGTTACTGTAGCACTTTTCTAGTACTAACATTTATTTTCATTTGTGAAATGTAGGTAGATCGGGAAATGCTTGAAATGTCCTGTTCCTGTTTACAATGTTAGGAACTAAATGTATAAAAACACTCGATTAAAATGTAATATTATGTAAAAATGTCTAGTGAATCCATTCAATAATTTTCGAGTTTTGTGAACACAAACAAACATAATTTGACTTTTATACATCTAGGTGATATGTTTTCTAAACAATTTTGATTTTTATAATACAACTATTAAATTAATGATTTCTTTTAAAGTGATACAAAATAAAACTGTTAGATGTGTATTAACAAAACCCTTTAAAACTATGAAGGCAATGGGGGTTGAAATATAATTCAATAAGGTTTACATAACATTTACTTAATAAATGTAATAAATCCGGAAAATCACAAAAGCACAAGATTATTGGCGTTATATTTCATAATCTAATCAAGAGTGAGACTTTCCTTATAAACCCATACTTTACTCATAATTAAAAAAAAAATTAAAACAATATTTTATGTGGTACAACCACATTACTTCTCACTTATTTTAAGATGGTTTAATTTAAATGTTGTTATAATGGAAATATTTTGTTTAGTTAAAAAAAAAAAATAATTTTCCACTTCAAAACTCTTAAATAAAAATCAAACTATGATTTTAAAATTAATTAACATTTTGATGAAATCTGTGAGGGAAGCACATTTGTTTGTATAATTTTCTCTGCCACGGACCGAGTGTTTAAATAAACTATGAAAGTCCAGAGAAGGGAAGACTCCAGAACTGTTCTACATTATGCATCAGGTCTCGGACACATCGTTTCAGATCTTATTTACTGGAACCGACACCAACGCCCCTTCAGGACCCCCCACAGTCTACATTATGGAAAATGTGGACCGCAACTCCAGGGTTACTTTGTTTTTCTCAAAATGAACATACATTGAAACGTAATTGAATTTAACATGTCCAAGACCAATATTACAAAATTTTGACTAGTGAAATATTTATTGCTTCTAATTTTGAATTTAGAAATTTAATTGTATATTAGGTTGAGATAAAATAGTTAGTAAGGGGAGATGTAGTTTTATGTTAGTCTCTATCAAGATTATATAAAAAATAACAATTTCAAGGGTCATTTTTAAATGGTACAAAATGTACAGTAAGTCTATCACTGAATACACCAACCGTTTCACTTTCTTTTAGATTGCATACTTAGTTACTTTAGGAATTAAAAATATAACCCTCCCAATTGCTAGTAGCTTCATGGTGAGGTCTTGATTATATTTAGTTCTTAATGTTTGACCGTGCAATTTTTTTGTTTTGAAACGATCAAATAAAACTAACTGATATTCTATTTATTTTATTTGTGAATTCTTTAATAAATTGTAGTATGTTTATTTTGTTTAGCATCGTTAAAATAAAAAAATTAAGTGACAGTAAAATGCCTTTCACTTTCAGCCAGTATCAGTGTTTTATTACGTTTTTATTCATAGCTAACTTTACTACTAAAGGTGTACATAATTAAACTAATGGATACATATCATTATGACAGTGCTAACACCTATCCTAAAAGTTACCTAGAACAATATCAATGTACTTTTTGGAACCTGTTAAACTTTTCTATACTTTTTTATGTTTGATATCAATCCATTAAACTATTTGTAAAAAGAATTATCAATACAAATGTAGCGTGCTCATACCAAATTAATTCTTAAAAAAGTATTCATAACTTTGAGCTGTTTCTTATAGTTAGTGTTTATGAAAAGTGCGTATGATACTTTTAACTTTATAATTACATTAAAAATACTTTTAGAAATTCCCTCAAATAAGCCTTTGTAACTGTTCCACTTAAAATACTAAATATGGTCGTGGTTGTAAAGTAGAGAGTTTTAAGTGGACTTTTTATAGAAAGATATATTTAATTTGAGATGTCGAATTCCCAAACCACTAAGTCACCACTGGAAGGTCTACAACTCTATAGAAGAGACGATCTTACCTTCAGTGGGTTAAAACGTACGGTATGGTTCGTGTTTAATATTATAATGCGTTATTGTGAACCATATATAATAGTTATTAAATGTCCAGTCTAGTGGAATAAAATTATTATAAATACTCAATATTTAAAACATTACTGTCCGTTAGAGGAGTTCGTCACCATAAAATGGTAAATCAAGATCATTCGCACGTACCGAATTCTTTTAAAAAAGTCATGCTTTTGTAATTTTTCGTAAAGTGGAACGGTTTCCTTAAAACCTGCACTGATATACATTGCGGGTACTTTATTTTTCAATATATATCACTTAAACAAAACCACTAAAGTTGGCTGATGATTAAGGTATGTGTTTAAATTATACCGTTTAAATAGGTATTGTTAAAACCTTTGAAAATGTAAAGGCTTATTCTTTTAAGAAATAAATGTCTTCCCCACGCAATCTTCTTACAAATATGATTAATAAACAGACTGTATATATGATAAGACATAGACATACAGAATTATCCATTTTACAGTACTTACGTATTAAGTGGGTATTTCTTACAGTCCCTTTACTTGGACTAATGCAGTTCCGGCAGAACAGGGTTGTAGCTAGATCAATGTTTACGCCGTGCTTGTGTTATAGAGGTTAAGGTACATTAAATCATTTTTTCTTGCAATGCCTTTTCTTGGATAAATGCAGTTCACGTAGTACAGGCTTGTAGCTATTTAACTGTTTTTGCCATACCTGTAATGTAGAAGTTCATGTACATTCAATAATTATTTCTTACAGTGCTTTTACTTGGACTAATGCAGTTCCCGCAGTCTTCAGAAGACTGCGTTCAATAATTGCTTTTAGCTATTTAACTGTTTACGCTGTACCTGTGATGTAGAGGTTCAGGTACATTCAATCGTCATATCTTACAGTGCTATTACTCGGACTAATGCAGTTCCCGCAGTACAGGCTTGTAGCTGTATAATTGTTTACGCCAAACCTGTTATATGGAGGTTCAAGTAAATTCAATCGTCATATCTTATAGGTCATTTACTTGGACTAATGCAGTTCCTGAAATACAGTCTTGTAGCTAGATAACTGTTTACACCGTACCTGTGATGTAGAGGTTCAGGTACATTCAATCATTATTTTTTACAGTGCTTTTACTTGGACTGCTGCAGTTCCAAGTACAGGCATGTAACTAGATCACTGTTTACTCCATGCTTGTTATATAAAGATTCAGGTACATTCAATCATTATTTTTTACAGTGCCTTTACTTGGACTAATGCAGATCCAAGTACAGGCATGTAGCTAGATCACTGTTTACTCCGTGCTTGTTATATAAAGATTCAGGTACATTCAATAATTATTACTTACAGTGCCTTTATTTGAACTATTAAAGTTCCCGCTGTAGAGCTAGATCAATGTTGACGCCGTGCCTGTAATTTACAGTTTCAGGTACTTTTCAAACATCACTTCAAACTGTTTCACTTATTGTTTTGTTTTAGTTACACAAAATTTGAATATACGGTTTATATATTACCACATTGCATTCCTGGATAGGTGGAAGAGTCATCACCAATGTACGTGTTGGTTGGGTGGTGGGTATATCTAATTATACATAGTTCTGTTTGGCGTAAAACTGCACATTACCATAACATGACTAATTACGATCAACCTTCTCGAAGGTATTGACATGAGCATTAAAAATCCCCAAACTTACACAATCGTACTTTTTCTTCAATAAAGTTATTCATAAACATTTTATTTTCACTTGGTAAGGCAATGTCAAGAGTACATCCTTTAACTAATCAAATTAATGTTTTCATAAAGGTTCACAGAGAACATTGCCATAAAAATGTTAATTATAGTAAAACAGTATATATTGACGACATAATTCTATGTTGGAATACAATAAAGTCATACGTTTGCTGTTTTGGCATGGAGATGCGACGCCCTCGCCCAAAGAGGCAGGGAGAACGTTGCGCGCTTCCTAATTAGTTTCTCCCACAATGGCTGAGTGGTAAGAGATAGGGGTTGAGATATTTTCTCACCCTCTTGGCATTGTTTGAACCACGTTCTGGCACAGTAATTCACTTTATACATACAAGTTTGGAACAGTGCATCACGTGATTAGGAAATAGTATTTTATTCACATCGCTAGTAATTTTTTTTAATCTAGTTACTTAAATGTTTATTTATGCTGTTTGAATGTAATCTTATATTGTTTCGACAGTTAAAACCACAATGTTATTGTATGAGAATTAATTTGTACACTAAGGTAACTACGTTAATCTAATCGTCTCTTATTTCGTATACTATGGGTTTAATTTATTTGAAGTGAACGCCACACAACACAAGTTTATTGGGATATAAATAGGCTATATGCCACAATATTTGCAATATTATGGTGATCCATTTCGTCCATTCCTTTGTGAATCCTTTCAATCCGAGAATGGTAAACGTTGTATACCATGATGTTTCTCTTTATACTGATTTACTAATAAATTTATATTGTATGACGTTCACTTATATTTTATTAATCCAAATATCTAAAAATCTGTAACTGATTTGTCCTCTATTGTTGATTTCCATCGCCTTCGTAATGAGCTTTAGGAAGCTTTAGTTAGGAACGGCGGATACATTCATCATTCAACCACAGATTACAGATTACTCTAGTTCACTATTTAAATTTATTCAAGTTTAGTTTTATAATATCATATACTATTATAAATAAACTATTAAACTTATAAATATCTATATTTATTTGTTTATAAAATATGTATATCAGCTGGTATCGCCAATGTATATGTACAAGTTCCTGAATGGCGCTGATAAATTGACATTTTTTTAAGGTCAATATATCAATGGTGAGATGACTGTAGTCGTTGTTTCTCGTAGTTTGACATTTAAAATTTTCTAGAATATCATTGTAGTGGTGAGATGAAGACATCCCTTGTTTATTAAAGCGTGACACTTAATATTTATAAAATTTCCTTGTACTACTGAGGTAACTGCATCCTGATCTTTCTTTGTTTGACACATATTATTACCATAATTTCCTTTTAGTAGTGAGTTGACTTCAGGACTCAAGTTCTGGTTTTCCATTGTTAGACGTACAGTATTTTTAAAATCCTTGTAGTGATGAGGTGGACTGCAGTAATATTTTCCCTATGACTTACACAATATTTTCAAAAGTTTCCTTGTATAATGCGCTGCAGTCCTTGTTACCGTAGTTTTACACATAAAATAAAATAAAAGATTTACTGGCAAGGTGAATGTAGTCCCTTTTTCCCGTACTTTAACACAACACTTTTTTTAATGTCTTACCGTGGTAAAGTGACAGCAGTTATTGTGTAAATTAATTTGCAGGTAACATTTTGAACATTCTTGTATTATGAGGTGATTAATTTATCACATTAATACATATTATTTAACTGTTATTTTTAAATAACAATCTTCAAAATATCTCTGCTGACAGCAGAATTAATGCACGATACGGTTCAAGATCATTTATTCAATAATTTCGTTTGTAGTTGTAATTAAACCAGGCTTGAATTGCTCTTATTGGAATCTTATACGGTTGCTTTGTCACAATAATCTCGTTGAATCCATTGAAGTGGTGGGCAAGGAAAGGAAAAATACATACATAAATAGTGGATAACATTACAGAATATATGAGTAATAATTGTATTTATGTATAATTATAGCTTTGTAATGCATTACCGTATAATTATTTTACACGGAATAAAGTAATATGTTATGGATGATGAGATAAAATTTTTAGTTTCTCATGTTAACTATGAGTTTACGTAGAAAACAGAGTGTCTTTTGAAATTGTTCGTCCAATACCGAGATCAGGAGAATTATTGATATGCTTTTATTGTTTTTCTAACAGATTCAAATTATCGCAATCAAAACACTTTTTCGAATTTTAAGTACTTTTAATTTAACATTTTTTTTACGGTTAATATGAATCCTAAAATACGTGGAAATTATATCTCACTATAATATGTTGTTACTCTTGCACCATAACAAATAATGGGATTGATGGTGATCAGATGTAACGTAATATCCGTACAAAAGCGTTTAAAATTTTATAAACACATAAAAATATCTGATTATGAAAAAGTAAAGAGAAAGCTTATGGATTCAATTTCTAATCACCTGAGTTAGTGGACACTGACTAAAACTCTTAATATAACTTTATTTTTAATATAGAGCCTGAGAAGTATTACATTGAATATTTACACGATTTTCCAATACTTATATCCACAATTACAATATGTAATATTCACATCCCCACTTACAAATATTACAATGAAATAAGGCCTAGAAACAATGATCTTGTTACTTGGGGAAGAAAATTGAATTTTATGTTAGAAATTAACCCAAACAACTTCTTGTAGTTATGTAATAATTAAGTAAGTACAAAATTAATTATTATTTAGTTTTCTAAAAATAGAATGAGTAAATAAAATTAAGTAATTTCATAAAATACGTGTAAAAGGATACGAAACAGCGTTAATTAAACGACATTTACTAATCTGAACATACTTACATTCATGACTACTGCATCCACTAAATACATTTAAAATACTTGTAATAATATTAGTATTTAGCGTGACCAATGTACAGGGTCACGTAGTCGCTACGTGATCCTGAGTTGTTGAACACAAGTGATCATTCTTTTATGAATCCCTCTGGTCTGAGTAAGGTGAGCGTGGTTCACCGAAATCGATCACCATAATATTTGTGCATTTTGTACTTGTATTGTAATATATTTGTACATTTTATACTAATATTGTTATATATTTGTGTTGTGTAACGTTCACTTGTACTGGAAATATTAACTGTCACACTTCATTAAAAAAAGAATGTCGTCATCTCACCCCCACAATGATACTCATCAAACATTACGTTTAAAGTATTATTACCAAGACGTGTAATCATTTCACTACCCCGTTGACTTTAAACTATGGTTTCACTTAACATTCTCATCGTAATATAGTACGAGATGAGTCATACTGAAATTGGAGGAAGATTAAAAAATTACTTTTACATGAACTATTCGTTTATATTCATATGAATATTTTTAACGAATATTTCGCAAGCAGGTACATCACAAAAGTTTTATTGGATATTATTTTCTCATGTTTACTCAATTTAAAATTCATGAATGTCAATAATTGATTATCAAAAGTCACTTTTGTTTCAGCAGGGAATAAAACCGGGTTTTGTCTACTTAGACGGTTCGTAACGTACAGCAAAATGTAACTACATACACTCAGGTATGTATGTACCTGCATCTGGTAGAATGACACCAGTGAGTGGTGAGGCAGGGTAACATCGTGTGAAGTGATCGTTGCTATCTTTGAACTCTAAATGAAATAATACACAGGTGCACACAAGCCACATACTAAAACATGTCATATACAGAGTTTTATGACACTAGTCTGCTAAGCGGTAGTGTCATTTTCAAGATGTCGATTAATACCAGCATTGATATCAAAAATTCAGGTGTGCATAACGAGTTCAGCAATGTTGATGCAGTAGTTGATGACTTAGAATCTGTCCATGTAGTTATCGATGTCAATGCGTCTACAATATTGGTTAGTCCAGCTCTAAATTTGATGACGCTTTCGTGGCGTTCCACCCATCGTGTTTCACAAAGGCTTGATAGTTGGTATCCTAAAGTTGCCTTCAAAACTTGATTTCTTTTGGCAGACATATTGAAAAACGACACAACTGTTTTCATCACACCCACAGCGTTTCTAATGCAAGCAACCCTAACTGAGGTTGAAATGGAGTTATTCAATACATGGTTAAGGCAGGGACATCTACATGCACTCTTCATAACTTTCTGCATTTCAGTAACAGCACCTATTGCTTCAGATGACATGACACTACAACTGTCGGTGCCAATTCCTACACAATTGTTTAAGTCTAAGGATAGTTCTTGTAACAACTTAAGAACAATCTTTGCCAAGGCCTCTCCAGTTAGGCGTTGTTCACTGTTTGGATCTTGATCTGGACTTATAGCTGAAATGTTGTCAAACGCGTTGTCAAATGCCTTCCTCTTAAAAAAAAGATTTGGTGTATAACACTAAAAACTACATACCAATTACTAGGGCCATTTTAATTATTTATATTATAAGAATTATACTAATATAAATACACAAGTATATAACGTTTCAATATATATGTACACAAAACGTATGCCAACTTTGTCAGCATTGACAGTTGAGAGAAAATGATAATGGTTGAAGTGTTTTGTTTAAATAATTGCTAAACTCAACATTCTGAGAAACACTGAACATAAACAATATATCAATTTAATTCCATGTTTTAATAGTCTTTTTTTACAACATAAAAACATTCAGTTTGCAAATTAAGTAATTTATACAGTTGTAGTTAACAATAATCACTATTTATAAATAGTGATTTATACCTCGTATTAATAAAAGCAAATTATTTGTGAAGACATTTGATCCCTGTTACATTTGTAAACATGACACCGTAAGTTGACGGGTTAACGAATTAACTGGCATTAATGTTGAACAATGTCTGTGGCGTGACTCGCAGTAGGGGAGGGCTGGGAGGGGAGGGCCAAGGTCACCCGCCCCTTCAAGGCCGTCGCCAGCCGTATGTCTTGATATCACTTCTTTACTGTACATTTTGGTATTGTTTATTCAAGTAAACGTGGTTCAAAGCCGTTATATTTTCGATTTACTACTACTATTCGATTTACAGAATAAACAAGTAATTAATTGTACCAAAGTCAAAGTAATTTCTTTATTATTACCATAAAATATCGTTGATGTTGGTGTGCTTGTACATAAAATATCGTTAATGTTGGCGTTCTTGTACATAAAATATCGTTGATGTTGGTGTTCTTGTACATAAAATATCGTTGATGTTGGTGTTCTTGTACATAAAATATCGTTGATGTTGGTGTTCTTGTACATAAAATATCGTTGATGTTGGCGTTCTTGTACATAAAATATCGTTGATGTTGGCGTGCTTGTACATATTCTTTTTTTTATTGTTTACTCTTCATGATTAATCTACTATTATTGTTTTTATTCCTATTTTAAATTTGTATCTTATCAGTTGTTTTTCAACGATTACACCAATTATGTAATTAATACGTGTATTTATCACGTTCAGTGCTATTAATTCCAACTAATACATATGTCATTGTTATTGTTTTCTGTTAATATCAACCTAATAGTTCCCTAAATAATATGTACTTTGCAATGTTTACACGTGTTTAAAGCTGTTGAACTACATTTAAAGGAATGTTTGGTCTACATTTTGTTTCAAATTTATTGCTACATTGTGATTGGATTTTTATTTGCTGTTTAGCATAAATAAATAGATAAAATCCAATCACATACCGAGATAAGCTCACTGCGCCCTTCCTCAGGGACGTATATCCCAACCAATGTTTTTATTTAGCAATTCCTTACACCTAAAACACTTGTATCTTAGTATGTGTGATTTTAGCAGATTTCCCTCCTTTATGAAATAATTTTAAAATACATTAATTAGCCTACTTATTTCATTTTGAATATTATGTATTACTTTAATGAAGAAAATCGCAGATGTTCCTCATAAATAAGAAGGTGCAATACACTCATAGCTCGGAATTATAATATTTACTTCTCCATACATTTTTTAAAAAATTAACAATTTTGATACATATTCCTCTTACACTTAAAAAACTGTCTTAAGGACGTACTTTGTTTGCTTATATTTATAATGAACGCATTAACAAATATTGACTAGTTTTCCCCCCAAAATGCACGCAGACCTTGATCAAGTACCCGAGGAGGTCTACATTCCCATGTGTAATAAGTACACCGTCGCTACCTGGCGGAGTATTTAGAACACAAGCTAAATATTTATTAAAACGTTACAAAACACCAAATAAAATCAATTCATAATTGAAAATATTACGTACGTAACGTTTAACACGTTTTATTTACCATTTTTGAACTTTTTTAACGAAGAAAGTGTGCAAAATTCAACATTATATTCTGGAAATTGAGCTGAGTTACAAAATATTATTTTAAAAAACATCTTATCCCACACAATATTTAAAATAATAATTTTTTGAACAATCAATCAAATTAATGAACGAAAAAAATAGAAATAATGTTAATTTATTCTATTTAGCCATAGTTATATTATACAATCAGTGTTATGTGTACTTGGAGTATTACTATGATATTAAATCATTGAATTTTCTCATTCTCTCTAAGAAGGAAGCTTGAGAGAGACAACAATGGCTTAAGAAAGAGATTAATTATATCATAATTAGAGCATATTTAAGTTATTTTTACAATCATTGTGATTTATTGCAATGATATAGTTAAGAAGACGTTATGTGTTTATGTAATTAAAACCCGCCATAAAATATATTATACAATTGTTTATTGTTTAAATGTTTATTTTTAGGTTGGTTGTAGCTACAATAATAACATACTCAGTTAATCACAATACACTAAAAGTATTCATTGTTTATTTGTATTTTTGGTACCTCAAAGGAGCTGTTCTTGGCAATCGTATGAAGAATAAATTATCATCTTCACTTCATTATTCATCATCGTCCTTACGGAAGCACGAATAACGGAAATTCACTTTCTCACTTACCTCGGCTCTTATGCAATTAGGAAAATTTGTTTTAATTGTGGAATAGAAAATTTTAAAATGGTCTCATCGTGATGAATATTTATTTGCGTTCATCTAAATGGTCCTCCGTTTTAAACAAGTCAGTGGTAATATTTCAAATAGCATTCGGTTAAATTGTTGGAAATAAAAATTATAGTTTTATATGATGCAACATTTATTTTTGTAGTATTAAATAGTCGTAGTTGAATTGTTCAATACTGTTCACTCTATCTCTTTTAAAGGGTAGAACCCAATTAATTTTTAAAATTTGTAAGCTAAAACCTAACATATCTTAAATTCTTCGTAATATTAATAAAGAATTTTAAAAATATGTCCTGTAAAATAATTAAAGGTATTTTAGTGAATTACAATTTATATAACTTGATTATTAGTTTAACACTTTTACTCCCTATAAGCTACCATCAAGATTACTTTTATCGTATTTATATTTAGTAGTCTAAATTGTCCTCTGTTGAAGGACCAAGTGGGTGAATACAATGTCATACGTTATCAACAACTGATTTCCATCAACGTGGTCCACTCACCAAGTGAAGGACCGTGTTGACGACGTCCCTATTGGCGACTTGACCAACCTCCACCAGGCCGATGAGGACTGCGAACTTGAGGCTGTCTGTCATGGACATCCTGACTACCTCGTCAGGCCGCTGGATGTCCCCCAGGCCTTGTAGGTCACACATCATACTGTCACCTTGCAGCACTCAACACACTAGATTACACTCCGCACAGACACACGGGCTGCCATCTTTACTGTATCAGGCTTGCCAACCACCATCCAGCTACAAAATAACATTCCCACCCCAAAATATACTGTACGATTTTTTTACATGGCACTAACGTTGCACACAAGGACGGACAACTTCTTTTTAAAGATAGTGATTGTGAAATGTGATGTTAGGAACAAGTTTTAGGTTAGGTCTGATGACGTATTGATCTGGTGGGTGCCACCACCCTCAGACTGCCACCCCTTGTCTGCTCCCTTCCTTCCTCTGTGGTTGGGATATATAGTGGT
This sequence comes from Stictocephala bisonia, assembly GCA_035578905.1. Lineage (NCBI taxonomy): Eukaryota > Metazoa > Arthropoda > Insecta > Hemiptera > Membracidae > Stictocephala > Stictocephala bisonia. The sequence goes on along the minus strand of JAQJVL010000660.1, from coordinate 15,596 downwards.
GCCAACCGTTTGTGTGGTTAACATGTCATCGTGTCTTGAATCCTCAATAAAAACAACTACTGACTGTCTTACAAAGTTGTACAATTCAATACATAATGTTTGTATATTATGAAATACTTTTCAAATGGCGTATTTTAGTCCGACAAGGGTAACAAAATCTCAATAAGCTAGATATTAAACTTTACGCGCCTGAATTTCTCATGTTATTAAATATTTGTATGATTCAATCTTTGCTTATTCAACTATTCTATAAGGTACATGCAGAAACTCTATTTTGTTAAAATTAGTGCTTTAATGACCAAACTAGTCTTTTTTACAGTATATAATAAACTTATAACATATATGGGTAGCATTACAGATAACTAAAGTATAATTAGTGGATTATTAAAATTATAACAATACAAAAAAAACTACCTATTACATAAATTTACCTGTGTAACAGTCGCTTGGTAGTTTAACCTTACAGTATAATACTTTTGTCAATTTCTTAATATAAGCAAATCTTTAACAAATTTCAGAGGAATAATATGTTCTAAGGGACACCCCTGCACGCTTCATAAGTCAACCCCCTTCTCTAGCTGCACTATTGTGACACTCAGCCTTCGGTCTCGATATACTATATGGTTAAATTAACGTTTGTAGGTGAACTATAATATAGAACTATTAAAAGCATCAGCACAAATGTTTGTTATCGGTTTTTGTACTGTCAGTTGTTATGATTGTTTTTCTAATCAGACAGTTTAAATCCACACTAACAATTTGCAATGTTCAAACCTGCATAAACATTATAAATATTAACAGCTGTTACTATACGGTACTAAGTAAACAATTGTAGCGATAGAAATTCATTGGATTTTTTAGGAACAGTGGGGTGAAACATATGTATTTTTACTTTTCTCATATTTTTCCGACCGTCCTTGGCCATTAAGTTTTAAAGTGATTCTAATCAAGATATCTTATCATCTTCCTAACTTGAAAAATGTTTTATGGAACAATAATACTGTTCAAATTAGTTACTTTAACATTCAAGTGACCACTACTCTGGAAATGATAAACCTTTTGAAGTCCGGTTTACTGCAATTGATTACTATTAAATATACATTTTATTTGATACCAAACACGATCTAGGCTTACATTGAACATTTTCGTTCAATTCCTCGTGGGGCGTCTCCCCGAAAAGATAAAATATCGCCAATAGCGTCAAAAAGTATGTTCTTTGTAACCATAACCATGTACAAAATTTAACTTTTACAAGTGAAGTTATACTAAAGTTGTGAAAGCGTTTCCATATCTTTTTCCACCCTGTATATAGATGTTTACAAACGTGTTTTGTAACCTATATTTGCACAAATAAAACTCTATGCTCATAGAGGGTGGGTGCGAAAGCACCGGACAACAAAAACACAAGTTACGGCCAATATGTAGTTTTATTTAAAAAAATATATATAAAAAATAAATGAAAGACTTTAACAATTTGACACCCCCCCCCCCCACCCCAATGTCCCAAACTCTCCCAAAACCACAGTACAGTACACAGTCACTCCCCAAAAAAGCCCATAATATGTTTAGTTCTTCTTTTTAATAAATGTTTATTTCTTTTCTTTTAATACAAAAAAAGTGGCCGAGAGGGATGAAGAAAATAAAGAATGATTTCACCTGCATGCTAAAGTCATCTACCTGGAGAAACAGTCAACAGCGCAGCGAGAAGAGAGGAATAGGAGGCAGGGCCGCAAAGATGGCCAAAAGGACGGCCAAACCCGTAGGTCCTCCACTATAATATGTCCAGGCGACATCAAGTTGGAAGGTGGGTGACGATCCATCTCCCCTCCCGGACCCTGTAGCCAAAAGCCAAAGATTTCATTAGCCGGACATTGACGACATACGCTGGCCAAGCAGAAAATGAAAACGATGAGACAAACAAACACGAACAGGAAATACGGAATGATGAAATGAAACACAGACACACAGACAAAAACCAAGAAAGAGTAAGGCGGCTACTTGAGATGACTCGCCTCTGTGCTACGGCACAGTTTCTCTCATTGTAGAAGTACAATAATAATTAGGATTAATTCTCAGTGGTACAAATATTACCTTATTTCACGATGCCAAGCATTTATCTGTACGCAATCGCCTACAATAACAGGGAAAACATTGTGTAAACAATGGCCTACATTAATAAGGAATACTATTTGTACACAGTAACTCACAATAACAAGGAAAACTATTAATTTGTAAATAAAATCCTACATAAATAAAAAAACAATTCATAAACAATTTCTTACAATAACAAGAAAAACAATACTCTGTAATGAAATTAAAAGTCTTATATTTGCATACGTCTACCGATGTACAAGTGTTCTACTAAATCCATCAACAAGAGACGTGCTAAGCTATTAAACTTTTTTTTCAGCAAGTAACGACCAAATAATATTTAAGTTCCTAATATCCAATTGAAAACTTACCCACTTCCTCGTTAGGTATAAGTGGGGGGGGGGGGGAGTTGTCAACATTGCACGTCTCATCGCCAATCTAATCATAACCTTTTGGAAGGATCAAGAATTTTGCAGCACGACGTTACACTCTTTTCCTGTATATACAACTGATCCGAATCGAAAAATTAAAATGTATGTTTACATGTGATCTTACATGTTTATATATTAATCAATGTAACTGGCAAGAAAACAACCGTTATTGGCACATCTGAAACAACAATATAGAGTGCAGAAACCTATTGAACTAAGTGAATATTTAGATTTTATAAATTTAAATTAGCAAGTCCAAACTTGTATCATTTAATAACTCTTTATATTTTATTAACAATGACTTTCCATGCCAAATAATGCAGATCTTTAATTGGAAGATCAAAAATTATCCTCGCAAATATTGATGTTTAGTTCTATTAGGATTTTTTTTGAAAGTTATTAAAACAATAATAATCGTTTAGTAATCTTTCATTTAATGGGACTTATTCTTATTTATTTTTCAAAATAAACAGCTTCTTATATCTAATTTCAACATTAATGGGTCCTCGTTAGCAAAGTTTTGTGATTTACTCGTTGTTTATCTTAATTATTACTTTTTCTATGCAACTACTGAAAAGATTTCGGATCTTTTCCGTTAATTCACCATCACTACTTTTTTTTGTTTTAGTTATTTAACTACCGATTTATAGCTATTTTATTGCTCTGAAAACTGTTCTCCAATAATTTTTACGTCTACTGTGGAATTCCTTATCCGCTAAGAATCCGACATCACTGGCCTTATAATATCCCTATCCAAGAACTTACACACTGAGAGCAAATTCGGTGGTACTTGAATTTATCAGTTTATGATCAACTTAATTAAGTAGCCACCTAATCTAATCTTACCTAACCGTAATTGCGATTAAAAAGTAGTGATAATGCTAAGTGAAAAGATCCCAGATTTCAAAGAAATTTTTAGAATTAATTTTTATATCTAAGAGACCCACTAAGAACAGTTTTCTTTGAAATTCTATTCCTAAGGGGTAGAGACAGCCCCTCAAATATTCCTAAGGGGTAGAGACAGCCCCTCAAATATTCCTAAGGGGTAGAGACAGCCCCTCAAATATTCCTAAGGGGTAGAGACAGCCCCTCAAATATCCCTAAGGGGTAGATACAGCCCCTCAAATATTCCTAAGGGGTAGAGACAGCCCCTCAAATATTCCTAAGGGGTAGAGACAGCCCCTCAAATATTCATATTTTCCATAAGAGTAACATTGGCATTATTCTAATAATTTATTTCAAATTGCTGATAAACATATCACAATAAAGTATAAAATCTAGCACAAGACTATGTAATTTAGATTGCATCTTGAAATGTTTAAGGTCATTTCTACTAACTCTGACACTAAGTTGTATCGCACTAAGGTAGACTTATAGGGTTTTATAGGCCATCAAACGTTCTTTTACAGGAGGATGGTGGTAGGCTTAACTTTTATATAGATGTGATTGTTTAGAGATAACAGCAGAGGGAAGGGTTAGCAAATATAGAAAACCAACTCGTTGCAACCAAGGTCTGTCGACTATAACTATAAGTTATGTTAAGTTTGAATGTTCTATAAATGTATTTATATACTAGTTTATATGGTTTATTAGCTGGCTTAACATTTTAAAGGGTTAAAACTCAAATTAGTTACACATTTTGCCTATTTACACTAAGTTATCAATAAAATAATATAAAGTTTTTAAAGAGCACAAAACAAATCTCACTTAATTACAATTACATACTATAAATATTATGCTATGATTTGTTCTATATCCATATTATTGATACAGGCATGTTTAGAAAGAAAACGAGAAAATTTCATTATTAATGAAACCGTTAAATAAGTGAAATATAAATTTTATTTTGGTTATTTTTTGTATCCATACTGTATTATACGTTTGAAACATAAATTTTAATATTTTTATGTCCTATTTAAGCAGTATTTGTAAACATTAATATTTCTATAAATTGCTAACTTCTTCAATGCATTTTTAATTTCAGTTAGTCGCCAGTACTTATTTTAAATTTTAATTGCGACCTGTAATTACAATATTAAAGTCAGTATTTAAGTACAGCATTATTTTTGGTTACACTGTTTTATTTCAATATTATTTTTTTTCATTATACCTTTAAAAGATTCATAGGAGCATCCGGCAATTTTCTAGACCTTCTAACTAATTCCAGGTTCACAAGTGCAAGCTGCAACATAATCAAATTGTCTACGGTACAATCAATAAAAATTTATTTATCAAACAATTGTCTAAACTATAGTAAATCAATAACAAACAATAACAATCCCAACAATAAATATTTAACAATACACAGAAAATTAACAGATAAATTACAACACAACAACTATTAATTTAAATAAATAATAACAATATATCTCTGAATAATTGACAAATTTTTAAAATAATGAATTTAAATCAACTCAACAACATGACCCTTATTATTTATGAGATATATGATAGAGCAATTATGGTGAGGAACTCCAACAACATCGGCCAAAGTACAATGACATTCTCATGTCTTGTAGTCATCGGTAGAACCCGGTTGGTAGGAATCAGTATAGGACTGGCTCCCGTCAAAACTCTGTTAGTCATTGCCGATTATTTGAAATTAAGTTTTTATTATTATTTTTAATGTAATACTTATTTGTAAACCTTACATCACTTTGTACATTAATAATATATATTTGTTAATATTTGTAAATTTATTTTTAACCCTTAGATTGCCGGTCGACAAACTAAAAATTAGACCCATTGATATCAATTGCTATCAAAAATGTGTCAAGATAAGACGTCTATTAGCTCAAGCAAGGACTTTTATTGAATCGAGACGCGATTAAGTAAAATATCAAGTTATTATACTTGAGCAATAAATTTAAAATTAATTATAATCTATAGTATAGTAATAAAACGATTATGCTTTTCAGCTGTGCCAGGGAAAATGCAATGGTAATTGTATAAAAACAAAAGAGTTTGTACTAGACACTCTTCATATCACTATTCAAAGACCAAACTGTTACCCAGGCACTCAAGATCCTCGATGTTCGAAACCACCTCAAAAAATATTAACATCAACTACCCCAAAGCCACCACTATTTTATCCTGGATCACAGGACCCTCGATGTCCTAAACTACCTGTGACACTACTACCTCCAACTACGCCAAGACCACCACTATGTTATCTTGGATCACAGGACTCTCGATGTCCTAAACTACTTGTGACACTACTACCTCCAACTACGTCATCACCACTATTTTATCCTGGATCACAGAACCCTCGATGTCCTAAACTAACTGTGACACTACTACTTTCAACTACGTCAAGGCCACCACTATGTTATCCAGGATCCCCGATGTCCTAAAGCACCTCCAACAGTAATACCATCAACTACGCCAGTAATACCACTGTACGTGCATGGGTGGGCGGGTGGGTCAATACCGTTTTGTTTGGTGACTGAAGAAGGTATGTCACAGTTGTTTAGTGACCGAAGAAGAGGCTAGTGGCCCCAAAATATTTCACCATCCAATTCTGTATGATGTGATTGTGTCTCTTTCTAGAGTGTACCAGTCAACCAAGTTTATCAGGTATGCTGCTTTCCTTTAATGCCATTTTAATTAATTCATTTATTAATTGTTATCTAGGATCACAAGATTATTGATGTCAGAGACCATCATTAACTATACCAAGACCACAAACTCAACAATATTATATAGGATCACTTGATCCTGAATGTTTAAAAACACCAACAACTCATAATCTGCCAAAACATTTCATTGCTACCCCGGATTAAATAATCCCACATGTTAATTACCACCCTCAAGAACTAAACCACTTTCAACCTATCTACCTCCAGGACCCTTCACCACAAGTCCTCGTCCTCCATCACTACTTCAATGCTATCCTGGATCTACTCGATGTTCAAAACCACCTCAAACAAAACTACCACCAACTACGTTAAGGCCACCCCTTTGTTGCCCTGGATCACAGGATCCTCGATGTCCTAAACTACCTCCAACACTACTAACACCAACTACGTTAATGGTCGGCAGGACTCGGCTGGTAGGAATCAGTATAGGACTGGCTCCCGTCAAAACTCTGTCAGTCATTATTTGAAATTAAGTGTTGAGTATTATTTTTAATGATTTATTTACTTGATGTAAACAGTATATATCTTTGTACATTAAACATATATTTTTCTAATAAAAGCAGGAAAAAAATTGAGCTAAATTTAATTTTTTAAAAGAGAAAAAATCTGGATTAGTGTTTTTTTTTCGTTCAAGTGAATACTATATCGTGTATTGGATAACCTCATTTTGTTTACTGTTTGTACATTTATTTTTAACCCTTATATTGCCAGCCGAAAAACTAAAAATTAGAATCACTGATATCAATTAATTGCTTTTAATAACATTACTACTACTGAATATTTAATTTACTAATTACTTATATAATATCTCTTTAAGTTCATTCTTAATTAATTTTTATTAAGTAAATTTTGCATATCTCTATGTAGGATTTGCAAAACCAGATGTGGTATTTTATATTCTAAAGTTGCTTTCCCATAGTTATTATTGTGTCTTTGAGCAATTAGTTGTCTTTGTCTTAAATTGTATTGTAAATTTGGTAAAAATCTGTATTTATGAACAAAATAATGTCTAGACAAATCTGTGAACCTTGCCAGTGAATCAAAACTCATTATTCCCTGAATATTCAAAGGCAGACCATTAAATAATACTAAAATTCTATTCAAAATATTTTTTTTATTATATATTCAAGAACCCATAATAAAGAGAAATCCCGTTGAAGAATATACTTTGTGCAAGTGAAAAGTATATTAACCGCCTAGTTGTTATTGTAAAGTAGTATCTCAATTTCTTCCACTTATATAATACTATTCTTAAATTGTTAGATATTCTAGCAATATGAGCGTTATACTTTTTGTTATAATCTAGGTCTATGCCAAGATATTTAATACTATTGTACAATGTTAAACGTTCCCATCTGCAATATTAGGCTGGGTAAAGCAATCAGGTTTATGGCAAACTAGTCTCATGTTTCTATTTTGTACATCATCAATATTTATTTAGGGCTTCTAAAAACTATAGTATTTGTTTTTTACTATTTAATTTAATACGGTTATCGAATAAATAATTAGTAATTAAATTTAGATCATTTTGAACTAATTACATGCCAATAACGGCACTATCATGAGTTATATACAGTATGTTTTCCTCTACATATTGTAAGATTTTACTCTTAACTTTGAAGTGTCCTTAGTCATTTATATAAATATTAAAATAATCACCGGCTGTTCATTTGTCATTGGGCTATTAATTAATGACACTTTCTAAGGAATAGTCAGCCTTAGTTTGTAACAATGACTACATTCGCTCATCTACACTCATCACACTCATTCGAAATCCATATTCGCCCATATCTTGACGATCGGCGTCTTATGAATAAATAAATAAATAAATAAATAAAAAAAATAAATAAATAAGGTAGGTGATATTATGCTTCCTTGTAGTAGACCACAGGTTTGTGGTAAACTATTACCATTTAGTGATCCTATGGAAGTACACAATCTCCTATCTCTAAAGTAGTCAACAATGAAAGCCAGAACAGTTCCTACTACCCATACATCTTTTAGTTTCTTTACTAATATTTCGTAATTAACTAAATCAAACGCTTTACTCAAATGACCCCTATTAATATTGTTAAATAACAGTTCTAACAGGTCTACTGTATATTTTTTCTTAATAAATCCATATTGCTGTTTACTGTTGATTTTAAGTTGGATTAAATAAAGGTTTAATTGATAATTTACAATATGTTCAATAATTTTAGTTATAACCGAAACCGATCCAATAGGCCTATAACAGTTTAAGTCTTGCTTTGAATATAGGCCTAATATGTGTCATTTTCATTTGTTGTGGTATAGAACCCACTTCAATAATGCTCTTTATTAAATTAATCAAAATTAAATACAAATAACGTATATTATTCTTAATATCTATTGGTCTAATGTTGTCAGGACAGGCGCAGGAATTACCAATAATTTTACTTAGAGCATTGAACAATAAATCCTCGTTTATGGTTTTGAACTTCATACTTACACTATTCTTATTTTGTAACTACCATTAGACAAATGGTGATCGATGTCAAAAGGTTTCCCACGCATTCCACTATTTATATCTTCAACTGCATATTTAAAATGGTCAATAAATCTATTGGCCAAATTGTTAACATCAATGTCCTTATCAAGGTTAAAACTACTCTTAACTTTTTCTACTATTTATAGTTTCTTTCTTTTATCTATTACCTCATTTATTAAATTCCAAACTCTCCTTGGGTAATTTACATTATCTGACAGATTTTTGAAATAGTAATTATTTTTAGTTTTTCTAATTTCAGAAGTATTTATCTCTCTTTACTTGTTTCCATAAATAATATTTCTGATCCCCCAGATCCCTAATACCAGCTGTAATCCAGGGATTCATCTGCTTTCCCCGTCATAACTAAGAGTAGTCTTAGACTTATCATAAATACACTTAAATCTATCAACTAATTTATTGTATAACATTGTAAGATCATCTATATCTAATAAGAGCCACCAATCTTCTTGTTGTATTTACCTTTCTTGTACTAATTAGTTCTTTTAAGCCATTGTCTAGGTTTACCTCCTTGCTAATATCAGTAGTTATGCCAGTCCACAAGTGGTCCGCTATCTTATCTTCAATTACATAGGCTTCATGTTTACAATCTTTCAACTTAACATTAACATAATCTAAATAGGAATCAACTAATCTACTATTGTAGAAATCAGCCCTAGTTGGTTTAATTAAATTATTAACTAGTCCATAGATGTATAATACATTAAGATAATTATGTGAACCATAGACTTCTGAAAGATAACATACATTTATATCTCCCAACAAAATAAGGGGTTTTCCATGTTCAATTAATTTGTTGGGAAGTAAATATTCTAAATCTAGATTAAATTGATTTACATTCATATTTGAGGGCCTATAACAAGCTACAAAAGTTAACTTTTCTAACCTAAAATTTATTTGGAAAAGCAAAATTCAGCAGAATTAAAATTTAATTCGGTATCTAATAATTCTAATTTTAGCTCCTCTTTACATAAAATAAAAATACCACCTCCACGGCCATTAGCCTACATTTAAAAATTGAATTGTATCTTTAATTCCATATAGCCTAGCCTCATCTTCTACAAGGTTAATCTCTGAAAGAAATAACAAACCAATGTGATATAAAACAGGATTTATACAAGTACTAGTAAACTATCCCAGTACTTCCTAATACTTCTAATATTAGTTGATAATACATTAAATTGTTTTTTAGGTGTTTCCCTATTATAAAAGTAATAAACATCTTTCCACCCAGAAAAGGAAAAACAATTTCTTTTAACATTGAATTCCACCTGTTGATGATCAATTTTGTATTATTATTTTCACAAGAAAACAAAAATTATAAAAATATAAAATAAATAAAAGTATAAATAAATCAATCTTAGTTAGCTTGATATATTTTATAATTGAAGGTGAAATCCCAAGACTGTTTTTCATGTCACTATGAAAAATTGACTATTTTATCTAAATCAATTTCTCTTATGATTTGAATAGCCTTAAACAAATTATCCTTCCTAACCATTACCTTGTTCCCATTCATCCAGATGAATCTATAACCCTTTCTATTTTTAAATGTATTAGCTTTAGCCATTAAGTTAGCATAATATGGAGAAAGGTGGTAATTAAAAAATACAGACCTATCTGGATGAGTAGCATCGATCAAAGAAAGTTTATGCTTGTTTATTCTGGCTGTACGTACAATAAAGTCTCTTTTTGCTCGGCGATGGATTGTTGCCGGATGGAAGACGATGGGCTGTGAACTCCTCCCTCTAAATGGAAATGTTCATTGAGTGTAGAATCAAAATTAAACGCTCAATATTTAAATCAATTTTAAACGTCTTAACCACTAAATATTTGACAATATTCTACGTTTTAATTTAAAATGGTTGTCCAACAGAATCTATGTAAAAAAAACTATTTATATTATTGCCATCATAGCAATCATAAAGCTATCTTATAACCAAGGTTAAGGTTGTTAAATAGCATGTAATATTTCTTGTGATCAGTGAACTTTGCTCCTGGAGTACCTTGGCCCGTACTAAGGTCGGCCACCGTCCGCACTGTGCCCGGTTACATCACAAGAACTTAACCCATGGTTTCATTACTTAAACATATTAAACCTTGAGCAAGGTAAAATTATAGGAGTTTCAATGCGCCGATTGCATTCAACTAGTCCCAACATCACGACAAACTCACACAATGACTAACTGGCAAAAACATTATAACGTTTGCGTTCCTCAAACTGTTATAATTTTTATCGTATTGTCATTGATAATTTTACAGGACAAATTATTTTATATCATACAAAAATTTGTTTTTAAAACTTCCTAAATAAACCTGTTATGCAATCATAAAGTTAAATAAGAATATTGTTTACAATATTCAAAATTGACATTACCCAAAACTGTAACTTTCAAGTTAACATAGACAGTTTGTAAGAAACAGAACTAATAACAAGGAATCATGAAAAAAAGGAAATTAACGTTCATTTGAAACAAAGGGTATGGTAAAAATTAACGGAAAATTTTGAAAATCTAGCAACAAATATTCATTTAAAAAATTCAAAAATCATATATGAAAAATAATCCACAGAGTAACACATAAGGCGATCAAACTAATGATGACTTAAACTGGAAACATACATTTAAATAGAATAATGCTCAAAACACACGTATAAGATCATTTTAGGCTTCACGCACAAAATTAAAAAGGAACCTCTAAACAGCTGTATTAAACCCTTATATTAGTCATCTTTGGGGATATTTTAGATCCAGATTAAGTTAGATTTTGACGTCCAGAATAACATAAGTGTGACCTTGGTGTAGTAGGTGGTAGTAGTGTTGCAGATTGTTTAGGACATCTAGTATCGTGTGTTCTGAAGTCAGATTTTGACGTCCAGGATGACATAAAGGTGGCATTGGCGTACTTTGTGGTATTACTATTGGAGATTGTTTAGGATATCGATGATCCTGAGTTCCTGGGTAACATTTTGGTATTTGCATTGTGAACTACGTATACTTACCGTATAAAAAGATACGTTAATAACTTTTTTGTTTGTTCACACCTACCATCACAATGCACTGGACAGAGCTAAAACAATGTGTTCAGTACTAGTTATCAGATTACTTCAGTATAATAATATTATGATTTATTTATACAATAGTTGTTTAATATGAATATAAATTATAGTTATACGTCATTAAGTTTATTTTTAATTTTATTAACACCATGTTTGTATCATACTTTGCAACAGAGAGAGGGCATTACCTATTTAAATACTGTTGACGTCAAATCACCCGATCCCTTACAGCCAATAGGAAAGCTACGCTGTGTACTCTTGGGGTAGAAACTAGATTAAAATCGGTCCGTTTTTAGACTTGGTCGTGCCAACACCAATAGTTATTGTTACCGATCTACCTCTCATTGTTTTTGTGTTGCGCTTAAAAGCCCACATAATCTTTTTTCATCTCTTAATTTGTACTAAAAGTAACTGCATTTTATCTAAAATTATCTTATTCTAAGTTTGTTTTAAATCTTTAATCAGTTTAACTTCAGTGCTTGTGTTACATCTACCTCCAGAGGAAGTGTTTTACGGTCAACTTAACGGCTTCCACGTTCTTCTAGACCTTATAAATAATATAAACTTTCTATAGCGTAAGTGTTCAACATCTGCAAGATCTTCGACGCTCTCCTAGAGGATCTCTTGGCACTTTCCAGCCACGCTACCTGCCACCTTCAGCAATCAGTCACGCCGATGCAACTTTAACCAACGATCAATGGTCTTAACATTTTTTAAACATGTCAAAAATTCTATTCTCTACAAATTCCAGTCTTACTAGCTCATTTCTTTTTCTACAACATTTTAATTTTGGTTTATTACCTGGTCCTACAAAAATTTGAACTTCTTTTATTCCGCTATTAAATAATAGTTTCACTATGTTTAAAATGCCAATGCATGTGTCTGTAACAGAGATCTTATCTTAATACGTCTCCTTGTTTATTTATTATGAATAGCTAATAACGACTGCAATGAATTTGATCAGGTGAAACACAAATAACTGATAGTATACTTAATACATTACTATGAAAAATATTATTTGATAACTATAGATAGCGACCTACTGCAAGCACCAGTGTGAGGGAGAAGTGCCGTGGTGGACTTGAGAGAACTACTCTTCCTCATCTGTGTCATTACATCTTTTGTTGCCATGGAAACTAGGTAGACGGTTGACGGAGTACTGACAGCGCAGTAACAAGCCACGCCCACTACGTCACAGCAGCATTGATCGTTGGTTGGTGTCATCACACAAAAGAAGTAAATTAAATCTTTATTTACTATTCAAATAACAATTAATAATGACAATAACACAATTAATAATAATTTAAACAATAAGTATCAATTCAACAAACTAATTTTATTGCTAGTTCTAAATACTGTTGCCGAAAGTAAAAGCTGACAGGAGTTTGAAGATATAAGTTAGTACGCCCGTGATGACTGATACAGGAACGATGTTGGGTCATTAAGTGTGAGTATAATTTTTGTTACGTTAAAATATACTCATTTATTTATTCCATATTTATCTTATCTAATTGTTTATTGTCATTCAAATGTTTAATTTTTTTAATGTTAAATTAAATTGTGTTTGTATATTGTTTTATATATTTATATACAATATCGTATTGTCATTATTTTAGTTTTGCCTTTTCATTGCCAGTTTGATTACGCATTACCATTTTGAAAGGTAATAATAAAGCAATTATCTGTTTTAGGAAAATCAAAACAAATATTTTTGAAAATAAAGGTGTTAATCGTTAATACGGTAATTATAGTTTCTCTCATATAACTCCACGCATTAAATTAAAATGTATAGCTGTAATGTAGAATAAATAAAAAACAAATAAAACCATTTTTGTCCTGAAAGACTTGCCTATGAGCATGTGCTCCCATTTAAAAGATAATTCAGCAACTCCAAATCAATTTGACGTACTACGCTTGTGTGTCACCTATTTAATCTGTTTGCTTGATGTTTGTTATGTTTTCTGTGTGACTTATAAAATTTGTCCTATCTTAGTCTTAAATCTTAGATCTATAAAATATGACATTTAGTCTTTACTTTTGTATTTATTAGCCTTTTTTATATTGCTTTACTAGTACAAGAATTATTCTGTAAATTATTCTATTATATTTCAGGGACTGGTAAACTGATTCTATTGTACAATAGTGTACCTTGTTCATTGGTCCTAAAAGTAAGGAATATTTGAACATGTATTAAACATTTCTTATATGACAGACTTTTAACTGTCTCCCTTACCACGCGAAAAACATCAGCATGTCTTAGCGTGAAATAGGTCCATGAACAAGTCCACGAACTTTCCCACCAGCATGCCCTAGAGAATGACTTCGCGTGTAGTAAGTTCGTTTGCAACTCCACAAACTTGCCTAGCAGCAAGCTCACGAACATGTTCTCACGTGTAGTAGGTTTGTGGGCATATCCACAAACTTGACCAACAGAATGCCCACTAGCAAATCCTTGCATTTAGTTATGTCCGTGAGCAAGTCCTCAAGCTTGCCCAGAAGCAAGCCCATGAGCATATCTCCGCGTTTAATAACCCCTTAGTGACTCAGATCCCTAAAGAAGAAATTTTTTTAATAATCCAATTTATATGATAGTTAGGGTCCTAAAGGATATTATAGAATCCAAGCCACTTAATGTTTGTCTGGTTCTGGACTAATTGACAAGCCTGATAACAACCACCTGGCTTTGACAACATCCGAACATCGGTCATAAGGAAAAATGGGCCTTATAGTTTTTTGTTAGTATACAGTCCAACACAAAGAATACCACCACCTGTATTAATTATGTAGGGAAGAGAGTAAATAATTAGCATAATATGCTTATTTCGTTTTATTAAAACATTATAATATACAAAACATACAACATATAACAACAGCAGAAATAAAAAGATTTATAAATAGGTATGGTTAAGAGGTATTAGAATTTAATTCAATAATAGTCACTATAACAGGAAACTTTATAACGAAACTGAAACATAATAAAATACAAAAGCTTTGTACTTTTTTAACTATATTATTTTGTTCTTGTATTCCCTCCCTTTTCTCCAAACTGTCTTATAGTCATTTTTTTTTTTTAATTCTAGAAGACATTTGGTAACTTGGCACGACATTTTTATACATGTATTAAGTAATAAATTGGTAGAGAAAATGCACACTTAAACGTACTAAATATAAACACTCAACAAATTACATTTTTAAATTTTACGAAATATTTCCTTGAATCATTACAACTATGTATGTATAGTTACGTGATGATAAATTCTTAATTGTATGTCCATTCCTATATGTAACTTTATGTGAAAATACAATCTTACTTTAAAAAGTGTAACAGTGTAATTTTAATAATAATTTTGATTTGTGGCTTTGAGATGTTCAAAAAACTAATAATAAAATTGCTTAGTCCTAATAGCAATGTTATACACTTTTCCATTCACAAGATACCTTAATCTTCTCTCAGACGTTATTCAATTAGTCTTAACTACAAACACCAAAAACATATGTCCTTTAGTGAATACAATTGTTTTGCAATATTTGAATACGTTTTAAAATTTTATTTGTTTCTTGTTCACATAATGTTATTTCTTATTTTAATTTATTTTATTTCTTAACATGTTATCCTGTTTATTTGTGTATTAAGATAGTTATATACATATTATACACATCTGTAATAAACCACGTGAACAATTAATTAAATGCACATTAATAAGTTTATTATACTCAACCAAGTCCAAACAATTTTAGACATTTAGTTAGCCTAGGGAAACTAGGGAAAGAAATAAACCTTTTCTGGATTTATATTACAATAACGAGTTTTTGCCTTACTGATAGCTAACTTCTTATAAAGTTTACGATTA